>WYDI02159260.1:0-122386 GCA_009867235.2 Psittacus erithacus | reverse complement strand
GGAAGTTTAGATTGGATATAAGGAAGAAGTTCTTTACTGTAAGGGTGGTGAGGCACTGGAATGGGCTGCCCAGGAAAGTTGTGAATGCTCCATTCCTGGTGGTGTTCAAGGCCAGGTTGGACTGAGCCTTGGGTGACATGGTTTAGTGTGAGGTGTCCCTGCCGTGGGCAGGGACGTTGGAACCTGATGATCTTAAGGTCCTTTCCAACCCTAACTATTCTATGATTCTATGATATTGCTCTGAGTTCAGAGATTCATTCTGCTGTCTTCATGCAAACAAATGTGGATTTGTTGGAGTCATAAGCCTCTGACAGACTTGGTCATGCTCAGATGTTAGTGGTTAGCTGCCAGACCCTCCATATGCTTTGTGCATATGGCAACTGGGAGCGCCTTCTCTGCCATCAGCCCCATTCAGGGCTGCAGGGCCAGGAGCAGAAGGCTGCTTGCTGTAAGCACTACTAGTGAGATCACCTGCCTTGTTCTGCCAGCACACGGAAGAAGCTACTTGAGGGCCAGCTATCTCAAATGCTGGGGATTCAGAAGTGGAGAAGAGGAAAGACTAAACAGGAGTCATGGGAACAGGAAGGGAAAAGGGACAGCACAAATGCAGTAGGAGAGGCGGGGAATGGAAAGAGGAAGGTATTGAAAAGCCACTCATAAAGGCTCTTTTCCCTTGAACTTAGGGGTCAACACAAGATTCCTAAAGTAAAAAATTCCTTTGTACTGCAGGATCCACTTCACAGATCTTAGTTAAATACTTTTCTTCTTTATGTATATCATTATTACATTGAACCCTTGACTTCTTGGAAATGTCAGCACATTTGCATGTCTGTCATCTTCCAATAATGCCACCATGATGACACTTTGTCACTGTCAGCTATAATTACTGTCAAATGCAGTGAGTTTGGTTAGTTCTTCTATACTCATTGCATGACTTTGTCCTGCCAAATTGCAACATAGAGCTTGTAAGAAATAAATAAGAGGTGGGAAACAGCAAAATGAATCAGTGACAAGATGGGGACAGGAACATTAAAACCAAACACCCTGCACAACTTTAAAAAACCTACCAGGGAAAATATGAAACAATGAGAATTAGGAGTAAATTAATTTTGACTGAAATATGGCTCTCTGTCTACTTACTGTAGCAACAAATAAAACAAAGGGCAAGACTTGACTTGACAGTAGACCTGGCCAGAAATAAATGCAATCAAATAATTTAATGAGTTCCATATTAAAAGTTACTTAAAAATCTGAAGTTTGGCAGTATTTATGTTTCATAAATGAATAAATGGAAGAACAAGAAAAATTTCATCTCTGCGAAGTTTTTTCCATTTTCAGTGTTATCTTCAATACAGCATAGGAACACCTTTCAAAACTGCTTTTTAATCTTTGACTCCCTACATGTATAATTGCCGGACACAAATTCCTCATAAACATGGTATTTTGAAAGTTTAGAGCATCCTGAGAATTCATCTGGCAGTTTAGATTCTTTGTGTTTTAAAGGATGCTTGCAATTCGCCTTAACTGCAAACTTCTGAATCTGCTCAAAACCAAAAGAGAAGTGTACCAGAGACGAAAAGCAGACAAATACCTGTTGAGAACTACAAGGGCATTGCCAGGTTGCTGCAGACACAGGCCCACCATCAGTGAAGAAAGAGTTGATATGTGAACCATTACAGCAGTGTGATCCCTATAAACTGATGGTCCCCGACAATAACCACCCAGAGGTGTTAAAAGAGCTGGGTGACGTCATTGCGGGGCTGCTCCACATAATCTTTGAGAAGTCACGGAGAGTGTGGGTAGTCCCAGCAGACCGGAAGAAAGCAAGTGTCCCATCTACAAGGGCTGTAAGGAGGATCCAGGAAATTACAGGCACATCAGTCTAGGACGATTATGAACCTAATCCTCCTGGGGGCTATCTCAAGGCAAATAAAGCGTGTGATTGGGAAAAGTCATAATGGATTCACAAGGAGCAAATCACGCTCAAGAAACCTGATCATCTTCTATGACAGAGTAATACTCGGTTGATATGGGGCAAGCAGTGGACATTGTCTACTTGGATTTCTCCAAGGCTTTTGGTATGATTTCCCACAGCCTTCTCTTAGACAAACTGATGCATTATGACCTTGACTAGTGGTCTGTGCAGCCGGTAAGGTGGTGACCTGTCACTAGTGGGGTCCTCCAGTGATTGATATTGGACCTAGTGCTGTTTAGCATCTTCATAAATGATCTGGAAGATGGGATAAAGTGTTCTCTGGTGAACTTTGGTGAGGATATCAAACAGTGTGGAGAAGCAGACACTTTGGAAAGGAGAGTTGCCTTGCAGGATAACTTCGAAGGAAGAGTGGGCAAACAAGAAACTTAAGAAGTTCAACAAAGACAAGTGTTGCGCAACAAAGACAAGTGTTGCACAACAAAGACAAGTGTTGCACAATGAAAACAAGTGTTGCACAATGAAAACAAGTGTTGCACAACAAAACTAAGTGTTGCACAACAAAGACAAGTCTTGCACCTGCAAAAACACAATCCAGGAGTGCAGCACAGGTTGAGATCTACCTGTCTGGGAAGCTGCTCTGTGGAAAGCTTACTGGGGGTCCTGGAGGACAACAAGCTCTATATGAATGAACAGTGTGCTGCTATGGCAAAGCAAGCCAACAGGATGCTGGGTTACATTAACCAGGGTATCACCAGAAGAGATACAGAAGTCACTATGCACTCTACTAGGCACTTGTCAGACCACACCTGGAATACTGTGTTCAGTTTTGCTCCCCACTATACAAAGAAGATGTGGACAGACTGGAGGGGGTCCAGAAAGGGCTACAAAGATGATCAAAGGACTGGGATGCCTGCCATATGACAAAAGGCTGAGAGAACTTTCTTTATTCAGTCTTGAGAAAAGGTGGCTCAGGAAAACATGGAAAACCAAGGGTTAATGGGTGTAAGTATAACTTTACAGTGTATTTTCAGTTGTTTAATAAAGCTTCTAAGTTCTTCTCTTGGCATTTATTTGCAAATATCAGATTTATTTTTTTTTTAATTATGTTTTATTTCATATACACTTCCTATCTTGCTGAAAAGCTGACACCTGCTAGGAACTGATTGCCTCCATCTAAATTCTGGGCACTTTTATTTCTCTATGAACTGAAAGGAGGAGCTGGCATGTAGTATCTTAATATAAGACCTGCTGTCTTATCTATAGGCCTCATACAGTGCTCTGTCAACACAAAGGTTATTTCAGGTCAAAGAGTGCAGGACAGATTTTGCTCAAATAACAGAGTTTCCAAGCCTATATACAAAACATAAAAATCAGAATAATCTGAGGCTTTCTCGTGCCCTTCATAACCATAGAGCTAATTTTTTAAAGACTCATTAACTGAACCATTGCTAAGTAATTTTATTTTTTTAAATGCTGAAGCTGAGAAATGCTGATGCTAAGAGAGGATGCGACTTCAAGCAAGCGAAGATTGAAAGCTCTACAACAATTTAGGAGCAAATTTGCAGCCACTAGCACATACTTGCAGATGGAAAGCAGCTGGATTATAGAGCTACTGCCCCTTTGTCACTCTGCCTGTGAACACCCACCTCAGATAACCCTTGGGGGAGATGCTGTTCTATGGACAAAGGTCCAAGCTGCAGCCTTGAACACCAGTAGGTGTGACCATAGGCAGCATTTGGAAAAACTTCCCTTCAGGAACTGACTTTGATGATGTGGGTATTTTAGACAGTATCTATTTCTAGCAAAGCATATTTCATGAGAAGAAGGATCTGTGCATTAAAAATCTACATCTCCATTCTTCTTCCTTCACATCTGTCATCTCCTGAATGCTTTGAGATTTAGGAGATAGAGGTTTTCTGAGGATCTGTGAGTACTGGAACCTGCCTGCTTCTAGCAAGCAGGGGCAGAGGGCAGCTGCTGCCTTGAGTTTGTATCTTTTTATCTTTTAATCTTTTCCTAATCTGCCTGTTCCCAGTCTTAGCAATTCATCTGTGCAGCTCACAGTTGTGACCAACCTACAATTTTTGGAGGAAACAACACTGGTAGTGCTCCTTCACCTCAGGACATACATGTAAGGAGACGGCTGAACAGAGTGCACTGCTATTATCTTCCTGCAGGCTTTCTGAGAGCTTTACCATTAACTAAGCCTTCCTATGCGTAAAGTAGATAGCCCATAACTGTCATATACAAACATTTCTCATAACCACCTCACGATTTCTGCATACATTCCTTCAGAAGGGCAAATACACTGGATTATGTCCATTACTTTCAGCACATCTAGACATTTGCAGACACAGTGGCATGCCCCTGCTGCGCAAAGACAAGTCATATGCTATGAGCCTGTTTAAAGATCTTGGAGTCCCATTGTCCTCAGTGAGAATACAGGCACACTATAGAAAAATTCTCCTTCTCCACATTTTTATCTCTATTAGTACTAGCATGTAAATGGGGAAAATACTTATAATTTGCTCATCTCTTGTATATTATAGCTCTACTAGCATATGGTTTTGTACTATTTTTGGCTGGGATAGAGTTAATTTTCCCCATAGTAGCTGGTATAGTGGTACGTTTTCTGTTTGTGTTGAAAACAGTGTTGATCATACACGGATATCTCAGTTACTGCTGAACAGCGCTTCCACAGAGTAAAGGTCTTTTCTGCTCCTCACTCCACCCACCAGCGAGTAGGCTGCAGGTGAACACGAAGTTGGGAGGGGACACAGCCAGGCCAGCTGACCCGAACTGAGCCAAGGGATATCCCAGACCGTATGGCATTATGCTCAACAATAAAAGCTGGGGGGAAGATGAAGAAAGGAGGAAACATTCAGAGATGCAGCGTCTTCCCAAGTAACAGTTACATGTGATAGAGCCCTACTTTTCTGGAGATGGCTGAACACCTGCCTGTCAATGGGAAGTGGTGAACAGATTCCTTGTTTTGCTTTGCTTGCAAGTGTGGCTTTTGCTTCACCTATTAAGCTGTCTTTCCCTCAACCCATGAGTTTTTCCAGTTTAACTCTTCTGATTTTCTTCTCCATCCTGCTGGGAGTGAGTGAGGGAGCAGCTGTGTGGTGCTGAGCTCCTTACTGGGGTAAAACCACAACAATTTTCCATACTGAAAGGAATTTAAAAACTACATTACTGTGTTTGAAATGGGCTGATTTAAATAAAGTGGGCAGGAGATGGGAGCAAGAACAGTGTTTTAGATCTGAAAAGGAACTTATGCATGTAATTTCCACTGTTGTCAACACATACACATTTCCCGTTCTGTACTAAGGAGCAGGGTTGCTAAATTCAAGTATATTCTGTGAAATTCCCACTGATCACAGTATTAGAAATGATGCCATCCAGAAAAATTGTCTCAAATCAAATACGAGGATGTAAGGCTCTGTTCAAGAACCAAACTGGAAAACTACAGCAAAATAACCAATTTACATTTCATTATAACCTATTTCATTTACCTATCTACTGGCTCCATGCTTTACACGCCTTCCAATTCACTTTCGTATTGCTGATAGACCACCTAATTTCACACTGGCCTCTCCTGCTAGCACAGGCTCCTTTTTGAAGCATAGCACTCCTAATCCTATGCTTCAAGTTCCTCCTGATAACTCTCTGTTGCCATTCTTTCCTATGCAAACTCCTTGACAAAACAGAACTATTAATAGGAATTTTTGCAGACAGGTATGACAAACATTAAAAATCCAGAAACCTTTGTTGGTGCCTTTGTTCATAGGGTAGGATTCAAAATTTACTGAAATTTATGACTTTTTCCATCATGTACTTACTTTTGCTTCAGACTTCAGAAACATATATGTACAAATATGCACATATTTAAATCCCAGACTATGTGATACCAGTTGGAGCAGGTTTTTTATGAAGTGCTGATTTACCAGCGCTTGTGGATCATCTCCAGAGTCCACTGATATCAGTGGAATGACACCATGCGTACAAGGTGCAACAGCATCTCTAAGAAAGCTTTGCCTCAGAAAACTCAATATATATACATATATACATATATATTTAATTAATTCAACAGTTGGCATAATTTTCACAAGCCAGTCTGCCATTCCAGTTTCTAGAGTATTACAGCTGCTTGGATAATAGCATATTAACAGCTGTCTACAAATGGCATATAAAATATAAAATATGCCATATGTAGACAGCTGTAGAATATAAAAATTCCAACACATTAAGGACAGCTACACATGTAATTACTGCATATGTTTATAGAAGTCTGCTGATAGAAAAATATTTGTATTGAGGAAGAAAAATCACCTATTAGGAGAGAAGCAAAACCAAAGACTTTTAACTCCTACGCCCCAAGAAGCTTTTACTGACTCAGTTAATGGCGATAGCCCTGCTTTCTCCCCGTGCATGCTGAACACATATACCTGCAAAAGACTGTACATAAGTCTGGTCTCACTGCATAACTGTCCTAGCATTGCTTCTCTGCAGAAGGTAGCACCTGAGATTTTCAGCCATAGCTGTACAGCAAAATGTTCTTAGAGATAGAAGATGAGACCACAGACTATTAAAATAGATAGATACACTAAAAGTGAGGGGATATTTCATCCTTAGGTAAGCAAATGAGTAGTCTGTAATTTAGGTGGGTTGAACTCCAGATTAGGAAACCTAGGATTAAATGTCTGCATGGGAATTACATGTCAAAGCTGCCTTGGAGCTACGGAGCTCTGGGGCCCATTCATTTCAGAAGGCTAGCACCCTTCCAGATCCCCTGGGAAGCATACTCAGCTGTCAGCTGTCGCAATCAAAGAATTGGAGTGTCTCACAAACCTTCAGGTGTTTTTGCCAACCCAGTATGACCATCTTGCATGCCCTATGAACACTTCAATTTGTATAAAGTACCTATTTGTAGTATTCCCCATTGACATTCAGTGACATTTAGGGTACAATTCTGATTTAAGACGTGTTTAACTCACTGAGTGAAGTGAACAACTCTCTGGGAACTGTTGACTTCATTGACTGGAAGAGGAGTAAATACACCTTGTTCCAACCACAAGCAGATTCTTAAAGTAGAAGAAATGTTCTGAACTGCAGTGCTAGGGGCAGACTTTGATTCAGTTTCTGTACACAGGTATAAAATGCCATTTGAGAAGATATATCACCAAGACTGATAAATATGACACTGGACCTACCTTTCTGAGCAACAGCTGGAGGCCATGTAAATTATCCTAAGGCATCTAAAATGGCTCAAAGCAGTTTTCTTTCTGTGAGCAAATGAACTAAGCCCTTTTAACAGCATCTTAGTAATTCCACAAGAATTAATCATACTTAAGATAACATGGCTTGTTATTAATATTGCCATAGCTTATGGAAGCTTCAGAAAATTGTTGAACATCTTACCACTTGGAATAACAGTGCTTTGTTGCATGCAATCAGTTAAGAAAGATCAGTTCTACTTCAGTCAGTCTTTTAAGCAACCTTTCATCTTATGGTGCTGTCCTCTAATAATGGACTTTTTTGCCCCAAACCTGGTTTTATAAGTTAAATCTTTTACATGTTTAAGTTTCTACTTATGATAATTTTACTCAAGAAAGCAGATGGCTGCTGTGTGGCTAAATATCACATTTAGGTTTCTTTCCTAATTTTCTTCTTGAAAATGTAAATATTATGTAAATATTCCTTAAAAGCAATCTCTCAGTAATTATATTGTACCTTTAAACTAAAGATAAAATAATTTCAAAACTTTAATGATAGATCTCTATGAGTTAAATAAATGCTACATTATGAAGAAAGCTAAACTGAAATATGAACTAAAATACTGATACTTTACTGAAAGTCGCAAATTTAAATCCACACGTGGACACCTGTACAAATGGTCAGGGTTTTCGCATCTGTCTCTAAAACCTATGGGAGCTGCAGGCTGTGTAATACACCGGGCCACTAAGGACATGGAACAGAATCCCTTCATAGTAGGCACCATAAAATCACTGAGTAGACAACCAGCTCTGAACCTAAACAATAAATAGGAACTATGTGAACAAAATCCAGAGAGGTTGCAGTAAGGGTAAGGCTTTTGAGTTAAGCAATAAAGGATTGTCAAAGAAAGAATCAAAGGAAGAGTTATAGGCAAGAGAAGGAATTAGAAGTACACTTTCTACCTCTACATCTAGAACTAAGTACAAAACAAGATCAGGTCGGTTTAGCTAACCAAAGGGTACAGAAGTTCAACTTAGGTCTGCCTGGAGAAGGGTGACAAATTAGGCACATCAGTTTGACATATATGAAGTAACAGTTTTTTATATTAGTGATTATATAAGAGATTTGCTCTGGCATTGTAGTCATGCTCAGGCTGAGATTCACCCTCAAAGCTCCAAGAACACCCTTGCTTCCTTCTAACCTAATATCTAAAATGGCAGCAAGATTTATCCCTAACAGAATGGCCATATTCTCTTCCTTAATTTCTTCAAAGCTATGAAAAATGTCGTCACTGAAGTTCTCTTATTTTTGCTAAGTTTATAGAAAATTGGGCGTTGTATTTCTTTTGTTAAATATATGTATTCCATTGTTTTTAATTAATCTGCTGCTTTCTACATATATTGTTTTGCACATTTTCATTACCAACTTATTAAAAGTACTCTGTTTTTATGGAACTGGTTCCTTAAATTCTTCAGTTCCATGCTCTGTGAGAATTAACAATGTGTTTGACGTGTCTGAAAATCAGGGCTATTCAGATGTGTATTACAAAGTCTATCCTAAGATAATTCATCCAAAGTCAATCAAAAAAGTCATAGAAAAAAAGAAATCAAAAAAAAGAATCAAAAAAGTCATTTACAGTTATTGCCATTCATACTTTTTTCCCTAAAATTTCCTGTGTTTTATAAATTCAGAGTCAGGTCTCTATCTGCAAGTATTTGCACCCCAAAAATCACATGTCTTCATTTCCAGTTATCTACAAATATATGTGGAACAGAGAAATGCCATGACAGAAAGCTGTATTTCAAATCTTGCTGACCTACTTTAAATAATATGCGTGTGAAAAATATAAGCCATAGTTACTCACCTACGATGAGTAAGAAAACTACCACTGACATGTCCTGAGCCATCACATCCTGGGGTTGGACATGACATTCCTTCCGTCTTCACTGACTTCCAAGAGAACTGTGAGCCATTTAGGTACCCATCCTTTTGCCTTTTGGCAGCTAGAGGACACCCTGATGCACTGCGATGGGACGCATATTTTCCAGTTATATGACCCTGACCATCACAACCAGGAACTGGACATCTGGATAGCAGATAGATGAGATAAACTTTATTGTCTTGCCATCATATACCTGGTAGCCTCTACAACAAAGTCAAAATAAACCTGACATGAAAAGAAAAGAACAATCATGCACCGTGGTCTTAAAAATAGTCAAGATACCCTGTAGTGGGTAGAATTATAAGCAGAACTGTACTAATATGACAAAAATATATTCTTTCAAACACTAGGAGGAGGAGGCTAACCGGTAGACAAAGTCACAGCTTTGTTGATTTTGTGCAATTGCAACAAAAGGACTGAGATATATATTTGAATTGCAGGCATTCATTACAGTAAATATCACACTGGAATTGAAATGTTGGCTACTGAGCTCCACTCAGCAGGGAAATTGCCCATAAAAACTCTATAAGCATAAAATCCTACTTAGTATAATCCTTAGTACATTTTATTTATGTGCATGGAATCTAAAGAACACTTGTCTGAAGTCATGAAAATGTTTTAACAGTTAGGTATGAAGTGATCATAACACCTCATCAGAAATGCTGAGCACCTTTAACCACTCTCTGAATAGGAGGGATTACGATTATAACAAACTATGTGCTACAGCCTAGACAGATCAATGAAAGCAGTTCTGTGTTCATCTGATGGTTTTTCTTACTTGGGAATTCCTTCATGTATTTCCCCTGTATACTTCTAAAAACAAATGACCAGGATTAGAAGGTTAGAAGTTAGAATCTTCAAAGTGAAATGTTTATAAATGAAATAATGTTTTTTTTTCAGTATGCGATTACAGAGCACGTATCAAAACCGGGCTGGTTACTTTGCTGTTTGTCCTACACTAAAATATTGCTGCAACTCTCCACTAAGGATCCAGTTTTGAATGGTGTAAGCAGTCACTAAAATCCACTGAGTTCAGTGGCTGCTGATACCAGAGCACCTTGCAAGAAGAAACCAAAAAACCTATAGGTAGGCATTTGTTCTGCATGTAAACTGCATAGACAGATTTGTTACAGCAATCTCATATGAACACTCAATAACTACTTCATTTAGCATGTATTTTTTTGTCTATAGTATGCAAACATGTTTAAGGGGATTTATTTTAGGAGAAAAAGATCTAGATAATTTTTTAATTTCACATGAAAAACATACTTTAAACTTTCTAAATTAGAAAAGATTGTGCCCTTGGCTGAATATTGTATCCTTTCCTGACTAAATCAGCACAGATCCTTGATTCGCAGTTCACTCACAGAAATCAGTGAGCCATCTGCTCTTGGATAACTATCATGCAGTAACATTTACGCTTTTATAAAAAGCTGAAGATATATATGACATTACAAAACACATGAAGGCCCTTTGACAATATTTGTTCTCACCTAATTGGCTCTTGGTCTTCTTTGTCTTCCTTGCTTTGTGCTATCCTGATTCCACTTTTCTTTGCTCGCGGACAACCTGAAAGACTGAGTGAAAGAAAACAAATTAAAACGCAGTTTCTCATTCTTGGGTACAGTTTACACGGGATTTGTTTTCTATCTGAAAAACAGGCAGAATAGGTAATTCTGCCCGGTTTCCAAAATCAGAGCTCAATTGGTTTAAATAAGGAGAGCTGCAAAATGCAACCACAAGGGGGAATCCGCGCATCTCAGTTTGTGATGCCAGACAGGACTGCAGGCACTGTGCAGACCACATGCACAGGCATCCCTGAGGAGTCAGGGAAAGCAGTTCTGCCTAATAATCCTTCCAGCTGACTCAGCAGCAGCGACAGCTTTAGAAGGAATAGAAGCCAGTGTTTCAGGGTTGAAGACAGTATGTCCTCTGTATCTCTGAGAGGGACAGAAGAATAGGCTCAGAAAACAGAAGTTCTTGGATCTGGTAGGACTAAAGGTTTCTCCAGGGAGTACATAAGAAACACTATCCAACCTTCCCAAACATCATGTAAGAATTCTATAGGATGGTTGAATAAAAACAGCAGTGCTTAGAGCTGTACAGTGCCTTCCTGTGAAAAGAGTTTAAGTCTCACAACTCAC
The DNA here is from genome assembly GCA_009867235.2 of Psittacus erithacus. Taxonomy (NCBI): domain Eukaryota; kingdom Metazoa; phylum Chordata; class Aves; order Psittaciformes; family Psittacidae; genus Psittacus; species Psittacus erithacus. The sequence continues at coordinate 111,147 of WYDI02159260.1, read as the reverse complement.
CCAGACAAAAAGATTTGATAAAGACAAATCTGTATGTTAGCCTAAGCAATGTTGCATTTAAGTAGACACTGAGAATGTTGGGTGTAATTACACAAAATAGAAAAGATATATCTATTCCAAGATTTTATAAGCTCAGCCTTCCCTTTGTGTGTGAAGAATTCATTATAGAAACTATTTAGTAAACTTGACAATGACTTTAATAGATACTTAAAATTTTTTTAACTAGTTGCTATCCAAGGACACAAATATGCTTATCAAAAAATTCACGCTTTGTCCTCTACTTAAATGTGACTTCTATCTTAACATCAACATTAAAAAAGAAATCCATCAATAGAACACCACCTTCAAAAGTATTCAGATGAGAGACAAAGTAGTGTCACCAAAGAAAAATGTCCATAGAGAAAGAAACAAAATAGAAGATTAAGTTTTTGTTTCAACATAACAAAAGGTACTTCAGTGTATATAGTAGGTCCTGTCTTCAGAAAGAAGAGATGGAAATGGTGGTAGTAAAATTTTCAGTTATTTTGTCTTGTAAAGACCAGTGAGGACTGGGAGGAACAACTAGAGAAAAGGGTGATGCTATCACAGACAGAATTCTTTGCTGGTAAATGAAAAATAGAAATAGCGTTTACATGCTGCAAAGGCATAAAAAAGTCAAAGTGAGGGAGGAATGTCAGCATAAGACATTGGACATAGTGTATTACCTAATAACTTCTAGTGAGGTAGCATGGCTACATCTACAGTGGTAAATGGAAGGGACCTAAGACTCCTGTTCAGACCCAGGACCAGCCAGCTCCTGGGTCAGAAAATCATGTCTGCACAGCTAAACTCTGCTTCTGGTAAAGCAGAATAACTACAGCCATATTGCTTATAGACAGTGATCTGGACCCATGCTGAGCTCCAATTCACATCTGAGAATTGCCTGGGAAAGTTTCAGTGGCCCAGGATTAGTACCATGCCAGGGGACACACTAACAATTGAATAGTGTAGGCAACTGTACGCTGATGCTTGGACCTGTGCTCTCATCCCATTTCATTTAGATGCAGCTGATCATTTTCCTTTTTAAAGCAAACTGCTGTTTATTAGAACTTTGCATAGAGCACACCGAAGTATCATAGTTCCTTATGTACAAACTAAACCTCAGAAAGCCTATGCCATTTAAATATAGTTTTATTTGAAGATGGTAATATAATCTGTAAGATGACAGAGGTAGGATAAACAGAGTCTGAAGGATTTAGAATAAAAGGAAGTGGGCTCTGGGTCAAGGGGGCAGTTCAGGAACAGGTTGGTTCACTGCTTCCCATACAACCTGGAGTGCAGAAAGTGAAGGGGAGAGGACAGGAATTACAGATATCCCTGGCTTATCTGTGAACCTAGGCATACCCACAGTGTGTGAATAACCAGGTTTTGCCCCTGAAAGCTATACAGTTAATAGAAATGCTTCAGAAAGCAATACTTTTTTTAGTATGTGTACAGATGGGTATGCTTGTAGACGATGACATTTTCACAACAAAATCTGAATGAAGAATTTCTGCCTTGATTTAATGCTTTCTACATATTAAGTCAATTTAATTATCACCTACTTACTGGTTGGTGCACCACCTTTTTTGCAACAGGTCTTTCTATTCTGGCACTATGATTTATTAGAAAATTTTAAGACCATTCAGGTCCTCTAAACAGACATTTTCAACAGACAGCTTCTGAGATTATGATTTTTCCTCTGACAGCAGATTCACCAGGAAAACATATGTCAAGAATGAGCCTTTGCTTTAATTTTTTTTTAATTCTGTAATAACCAAAAGCTATTCCAAAGTAAACATATTACTTTGGTTTTGTATCAGTTTAATTTCTTATTTATGAAGATAAAATACAACAAGGGAAATTCAACACCAGTATTTGCTGATGTAACTTTCTGCACACACTGAATGGGTGTGTGAAACTGCAGAGTTAGGGCAGAGTTAAATGTGCCTTCATGTGTGCTTGCTGTTGAGCAGCCATTTTAAATACAGATGATACCCAGGCATCTCGGCAGCCATTTAGGAGAGAAGTTTGTCATTCTCTTCCTTCTGAAACCGAAAGGGTTGTAAGTGATGGTATAGAATACAAGAAAAAATGCTGAGATGCTAATTGTCAGTGTGGGAATTAGGAGGCTTAACTGTGAACATGTTTTCCACACTTAACAGCTCGAGATTTAGGCTACTGGTTTGCACGCAGTTTGCCAGCCTCAGAAACGGCCTCGACAGATATCATGACCTAAACACTGAGGGGCTGGCTCTGTGCAAATATGACAGGTCTCCTGGGAGCATTGGTGGTTCATGCAAAGAAGACATCACTCCTTCAGTGTCAGTGCCCCTGTGAACGCAGGCTGCCAAGGTGGTCTTTTGGAACAGAAACAAAGGAATTATGGGGTCAGTATAGACATGGTGGCATTTCAAAAGTTTGAATGCACTAAAACTCAATGGACTGGGCAAATTCCACATCGCTTATTTTTGCAGAATTACTTTTTATATCTTTATGTGCACTGAGTATGCTGCAAAATCAAATGAGAACTTGGTCCACCACTCATCATGCAAAAATACAAAAATGTAAGATTTTACAGATGAAAGTAGGCAAGCTCACGGTCTGGTCCTGCAGTGGTTAGGAAACAGTGCCTAGGGAAAGAGTTTAAAAAATGACCTGACATGCAGTGATTCTCCCCTGTGAACCTTGCCAGCTCTTAGGTTTCCGATTTTTGAGACTTTGCCTTCTGCATCTTCACTGTCCTGCCTGTTTCTGGTTAAATACATGAACAGATACATAAACAGGTTCCTGAAATATCCAAGTCAAAGCATAGCTTCACCAAGTATAGTGCTCGTAGAGTTGAGAGCTGATAAACCCACAGAGTTAAATGTAGTTCTAAATCTGACCTTAAGTCCCTTTGGAAGTGTGATATAATATCCTACATCATGTAAGTGCTTTTAAAATGTTTACATTTTCTCCTTTATACTGTTATTCATACTTTTTTTTTGACTGTGTTTTTTATGTTTGACTGTGCGTTACAGAAATTGTTACTGGGATCTTTCATTTTTACCACATGTAAAGGTATGGCACATTCCCAATCTCTATGCTATTTCTGTTTTGACTTTAAACTATTTGTTACTTTTACTGGGAATACACTTAAACTGGGAATTTGTGTACTGATTAGTTATAGCCAGTTGTAAAAGTACAGGGACTTGGTGAAGCAAGCAGATATCCAGACTCAACAGTGTAAGTACACATGGGAGTAAAGACCCTTTACTAACAAAAGAGAGGTGAGTTACATTACTATTTGTTTATTTAAGCAGTGGATAGCTATCTACAAAATATGGTGAAACTCTTCTCTACTGATTTATAGTTCTCATATAGCCACAAGTGAATTGCTAATTGCAGCATTTGCAACATTATCTCTATAATATTACCACCATAATTGATTTTGGGGTACAAAAAATACCCTAATTAGTAAGTGTGAAGCTTTCTCTGGCCCTTGGTAAGAATCACAGTTATAGTTTAGACAGTTAAAGTAACAGCTTTCATCCACAAATTTCTTTCCATTCTTCTGGCTTGATATAGTAAGGTACAGTGTGTTGTGATTTGAAAACAAGACAAGCTCTATTATGAAATGTACCAACAAGACTAGTGCATATTAGATGAGAGAATTACTTTTTCCCTCTGATTAAAGCCAGTAAGGCTTCAGCTGGGAGAGGAGGTAAAGAATTGGGTCCAGTTTTGAATTTCAAGAAATAGGAGTCTGGAAGAGACTGACAGGAATAACCAGGAAATACAATTTGTGGGGGAAAAAATCCCAGTAGAAACTTGTGCATGTTGAATTGCTTCCCTGGGCTACCAGAGATGGTAGAAAAACTGGATTAATTTTCTATGAAGATTTTACTAGATATTAGCAAAAATCTTCCTACTCAGTTGAGTAGTGAGCCATGCTAAAGTGAGAAATGTTATTCATCGGTTAGACCAACCCATGTCTATGTACAGCACTCAATCCTACTTCAGTATTGAGAGAGGGAAGAGAGGTTTGTTGAGGTCTTTTCCAGCCCTTCAGTTTTTTGATTTAAAGAACAAAACCTTCTCTTTACATACCTTCGATGTGAAGCATAATTTCCAGTAATATGCCCAGAGCCATCACACCCAGGGGTGGGACACCTAGAATAATATTGGAAGAGATATGGAGCAGTGTTACTGACAGGAAATACATAATTACCCATTAAAAAAGTATTCATTGGCTCAGTCATTGTTTCCACAGATGCCAGCCCTGGTGACCTCTAGCCATAGCTAAACTTCAGCTTAATTCCACACTGGGGACAAATATACTTCTTCCATTCACAAAATGTTTTAATTTGCTACTCCTCACCTGCCCACTCAAACACTTTCTGGATATCTCTTGTATCTGGAGTTTAGTGGAGATTTCCAGCAGCAGCCTAACATCCCTGCACCACCATGAATGAGTAGGGTTGATAGCAAATGGAATATCCCCATGGTGTCTGCTTAGGTAACGACTAAAATTACAGTGAGCTGTTTTGTTTCCCATCAGAGCTATTGCTCTAATCCCGCTCCAAAGTGTCATGAGGTCGCACCATGGAGAGACTTCTCCACCACTCCATAAAATGAAAAAAATATTTAAGGAAACGTGTAGACAGGGAAATAATGCTGGTGCCTTGTGGAGAAATGGAATCCCACCCAAATGCTCCTAAACACCAGGCTACAGCACTAGACAGAGAAGTCATTGATACAGCCATCAGTGGAATTTCTAATAGTAGAACGACACTGGAGTCATCAAAGAAAATGGATACTTTTTTCTACATTGCAAAGATTACTGTGATCACCACAAAGTAAGCTACATTTTAATCCTAAATCAAATCATTAGATGGGACTTGAACTGCTACACTAAGTCACAGAAAAGACAAAGGAAGAATTAATTTGTATTGATTTTACTGAACAGAGGCATGCTACATGAATTCAAAAAGTCAGTTTTCTTGAGCCCGAGGTTTGAATTTTAGCCATGCTTTAAAGCTTCATTTCAAGAAATCATTCAAATTCAAAAAAGCGTGCCCACAAATTCAGATGTTGCATTCTGAAACATCGGATTTCCATAACACTGAATTCTTCCACTACTGGAATCCAAAATTCATGCAGAATTTGGCTTTCCCCCTTTAGTGATATGTGTGCTTTCCTCAAAGTTGGTCCATACTGGTAAACTTCTGTTTCACAAAGGTTTCTGTAGAGACTTGGAAGTTTCTTAAAATCAGGAGTTAAGCAACCCAGAATTAAGTGCAATGGGGCTGTCGTGTTCCATTAAGCTGAATTTTAGCTCTTTTAAACCAGTAAGCATTACCTAATTCTGAGTAGCTCATCAGATCCAAGCTTCAAATGTGACTAATGCAACCTTGGAAGAGATAAATTAAATTGGAATTTTTTAAATGGAGTTCTTATGGCCTTCATGTTAAGTAGTTCTATTATTCTGTAGGAAACATTAAAATATGGTAGCAATTACAGGATGTAAGCTGGTAAAACAACTGGGGTTCACTTCTATAGAATGTCGCTTCTGGAAGTTTCTCTTCTACATAAACAGCAGCATGTGGACTGTGGACAGGAAGCCTAAACAACATCCTTAAGGACAATTCTCTTTTTCTTTGGCTTTATGCCTTTGTACAGGACCAAGTACCAGACCATGATCTTGACTAAAAGGCACAATTATTGCTGTGACTCTTTATATCTTAAAGACCAATATACAGGCTAATATCATACATCAGTCTTTCTGCTTGTAGAAAGATAAACCCTCTAATTTTCGCATGGGTTCTTTTGACACAAATTAGGTAAAAATATGGCCCTGGGTGAAGAAGTCATAGTTCAGTCTGTACGGCCTTTACCATTCATTCTTTGCTGTGGTTGCAAATGGTTAGAACAAGCTTTGGCTATTTCTTTAAATTAAAAAGGAAATGGTTAGGGCATCTTATATCGAGGGTCTTATATTTTAAATAATTCATACCTAAGTATTTAGATGTTCTCACTACTTTTTACTTTAATTTTCATTTTGTGGCAAATGTTTTGGGTTCTGCAGAGAGAGGAATTGACTAAACTTTGGTTTTGAATGTCCATGTCATTTAAATGAATAAAGAAGAACAAGGAGCCATGAGACTGCTTCTGCAGTCTGTCTGAGGTACTACAAGAATCCCTTCATTATGGACCCGTGCTATTTGAAGCCACCATTTTCCTCTACAGATTTTTCAATCCTTTCAAGAATAAGCTATTATTAAAACTGAACAATGATTTTTCTCATCTTTTTCAAGAATTTTGCTAGAGGCAGGCTTGATTGATAGTGTCTTAACAAACAGGATTTATAAGATGCACCAGTATATCCAATCAATCAGTCTTAAAATGAGATCATTACACCTCAACCATTTGGACAGTCTTACAGAATTTCAAAATCTAGCTTATTTCTGTGTCATTAAAAAAAAATCTTAAGCATTGAAGCTAACAGAAGAAATCATCCAGTTGCAAATTGAACTCAGAATCTTGACAAAGGCCTCTCTGTACAGTTCACACCAGTTTAAAATCATACTTTTGATTAAACCAGTAGAGGCTTTTTTATGCAAGCATGGATTTTAGAAAGACCTTTCAGATTTTGACTTTGGCTCTATAATATTTGTTTTCAAATCTCATAATCTTATATTGACCTAAATGTAGCAGATGAAATAAGACTTTAGTGCAGTTAGCAAGAACATTTCTATTTTTTATTTTCATTCTATGAGAAGTGCTTATAACCACTGTGAAATATAGGATGCAGCTATACAGCAGTCTGTTTCAAATATAAAGTTAATATAGTATTTATTTGCTATCCTAAGCAGATTAGACAAGAAGACAACTACTAGTCTTTGTACTATTCAAATTGTACTATTCAAATTGTGAGTCTGTATTTGCAGAAATCTGAATCATACATAGGACTTGCATATACCCTACTACTTTACTATCAACTACAATTGTACATATTTGACTTAAACATATGTACATGCAACAATACCAGAAAAATGTATGCACAGGTGCTAAGAAGAGGCAAATGATATGAAACCCTTGAAAATGAATATCAGAATAAGTGGAGAAAGAGATGCACAGTTTTTTCACTTAATGTAATTTGACAGGATCAGAAGCTTATTTGTAGACTCTACATAATAGCTTATTGCAGCAAAATAAGTATTTTAGTACTGTAAAAAATAAGGTGAGAAAAAGGAACTCACCCTGTAAAGAGTGAAGCTCAGAAATATACCACTAGTGCTTTACCACAAATTCAAGCCATACAATAAATGAGTGAGCTGGTTAGCGAATGGGAATGCAGTTACCACTGCCTTGATGTCCCATTCATTTCACAGACCATCCCAGAGAAGCTTATTTTGGAAACATAAGCAGAAGTAGAAAGCTGGGCAGGCAGCAGAACAGCAACAGCTGTGGCAGCTGGATTCAGTGTTGGGCTTAGATTCAGTAACAGGAATGAAAAAAAGGTGAGAGTCAAACTGAGATAAATACACTTAAATCTCACTATTCATTCTTCAACAGGGAAAGGAGCAGCAATTAGAAAGGACTTTTGGCAGCTGAAGAAACTTAGGGAGGTTTCTGGGTCTGGGGAGGAAATGGCTGCTATGTCCAAATGAGCTCCTTGGGGGGTTTTTCAAATGCTAGTGGTTAAAAATCCTGCTGCAAGTTCAACTCAGAGAAAACTAAAACAAAAACCAAACAAAAAACCTAAAACCCGAACCAAAACACCTCACATAGTATTAGCACACTACAAGTAAGAGTCACTTTTAAACCTATATTCCTAGGCTTTTATCTAGGTCTGCAGGAGCTAGGTAAGCTTACAGGTAGTTTACGTATTTAGATTTATAGCTCAACTAGTACAAGACCAAACAGGCTGTTACACAAAGATGCCGTGACAGAACTGATGTAGTTTTGTCCTTATTATTGCATATAGCTTTGGTTGACTTACTTTTAAAATCTATTTTAAAATATAAATTCTCTCTAAAACATACTGATAAACCAAAGATATAGTAATCTGCAATATAATGAAAACACTTTGCTTTTTTTTTCTTTTCCTTTTAGATATTTTACTACACACAACAATGGCTTTTTGGAACCAGAAGGAAGCCAAAAGAAAAGTTAGATTGAATTGAATAGGGGAATAAACCAGCAAATTCTGCAAAAATTCAAAATAGTTCTTCAGAATTTTCCGCACTGCAAAAAAACTGAGATTTAATAAAAAATTCTTTCCCACAGTTTTATTTTGACCACACTGTCAATCTCTATAGTAGAGGTGTGATTTTCTGTTGAAGGTTCAGAAAAGCTAGAAAAATATAATTGTTTCCTGTGGGATTTTTTTCATAGCAGAATGTACAATTTTTTATTGTTTGTTGGTTTCCATGTATTTGAGGTCTGTTTCATTTGACTGAATTGCTAGGAATCAAAGTCATAGGTTGGGAGGCTGGAAGACAGACACAGTAGCACTTTGCGTTTCTATCTTTCATCTGAAGATCTGAGAGTATTTTTACAAACTATTATTATCTATTTATTTTATAGATAAAATCTCACAATAATGCTTTGAAAGAGGGATGAATTTGGAAGAGCAAAACTGGGGCATAGATAGGCTAAGTGACTTCACACATGAGAGGAAAATGGGCTAGCAGTACAGATTCTTATTTACTGCTCTGTTTGTGGCTGTAGAGCCATGTGTCTTCTGAAACTACATGTAGATTCATATACAAAATATTGTGGGGTTTTTTTCCTAGTCTGGTAGTCCAGAAACAAAAGGTTACAACAGTAGCCTTGTAATGAATGATACTGCGTTTGCAGTTCCCTGAACTGAGTATGTGAGGAAAGAGAAAAAAGGGGAGTGGACAAGAAAGGGAAAGGGATGAGACCCCTTATGAAATTAAGAAATGGAGTTTTCTGTAAGGTGTGGTAAGTTTCTTGTATGTCTATATCTCTAGGATTCTACGCGATTTTCAAAAAACAACAGGTTTGCAGCTCTTGACAAAAAAGTCCCCTTTTAACTGTGTAAGAGGCCAAAATAGAGAACAAGTTTTCCTCCAGTTTGTATGCCACTCACCACTAACCTGCAGGGAGCATCCAGGGCGAGGACATCATAAACAGAGCTGTGTGGTCCTCACTGGAGATTTTTTGGCCACAGATGTGTCAGTAACAGTCAGGGTTGTGGTTATTGCTGTGAAAACACCTATTTAGCAGGAACTGGACAGAAACCAGCAACTCATTTTGCCTTTACATTTCTGAGCAGTCACAGCAATGCCTCCCAGCCATTACTGCTCTAGCCAGCTCTGTGAAAGCTATCTGGATGTGTAAATCTTTATATCTTACTTTCAGTTCCAGATATTTTGGTAGATTGTCAAGCTGTAATTAAGTATGTGAGGTGGGAACACTGCTGATCCTTTTCTTCATGAAGATACAGAAGAAAAATTATTGTCTGTTCTAATTTCAGCAGGACCACAGATGCTTTTCTACTTTTACCCCGCTGTGTTTTACTGTCTATTTTTTTATCGTGGTATTTGACTTCTGAATTCTTAAAGGTTGATGCTTCCTTTTGATGCCTAGACAGAAGCCCTCTACTTACACAACCTATCTGTGACTATAGTGAAACATGTTTTTTTTAGAATATATTTTTTCTTTTAATTTCCCTCAGTGAAGCTGCACATCTACATATTTCTTCACTCTTTATTTTACTCCTTCCATTTTATCTCCTGATGCCTCTTTCTTCCTATATTTAATGTTATTCTGTTCCACAGTGGAGCAAGAGCCTCCATTTGCTTCTGCCCTATGCTTTGCTTTCCGTCTATATTCCTCCTCAAAGCTTCTCTTCCACATTCTACTTCCTTTTCCAGATACTGTTCCTTCTTCATTGTCTCTTGTCACTTTTAATTTTTCACTTGCTCCCTTTTGCTTCTTTTTATTCTGTCCCCTTTAGCTGATGTCTTCATTCGCTGTTCCACCCTCATCCTTTCTTGCTTTCATGTCTAATAACCTTGAAGTCGATAGTTCTTTCTTCTTTCTTCCTCTGTTGTTTCTTTCCATTATCTCCTCTTTCATCACCATTCGTGTCCTCCTTCTCCTTTCTCCCATATGATTTTATCTTTTCCATAGTCTGCATTGCTTGTGGTCCTCTCAAATTGCTGAGATGACTGGCTACACATTGCATCCTTGTGTCAGGGGAGAAAATGCTGTGTGTTGTGAAACCTTAGCATAGAATTTCTTGGCTTCCAAGACACAACGAGTCATTTTAAGTATCTTAAACTCTTTTATTTTTGCTAAAGTCCTTGTAAGCTTTATCAGGGCTTAAAAAGGAGCAGACCCACACTAGCACTGGGTACTTCTGAAGATCACACTCAGAGCTCATTTGAAGCTCCTGAATTGGTTCAAGAAGCAACATAAACTCTGTGTGACAGGCATGCAGATAATGAATATTTCAGTGAATCTTCAGTCTATGCTTGTATGTTCAAGGCTAAACCTCTGTTTTAGTCATCACAAATATACCTCCAAAAGCATGTGAAGTTAGACCTTTCTAAATATCAAAGGCTCATAAAGATTTGTAAGCCAAAAATAAAAAGTAACTGAAATTTAGATTCACATGTTAATTATTTCCCAGTGTTCAGCCTAACTAAAAAAGTACTTAATCACACAAATTTAGTTTTAGCAAAAGTGCTAAATACTACTTTTTCATATGTAAAAGTGCAGGTTGGGGACTGGAAAGAAGGGTAGAATGGAAGGATTTGTTGTTTCCACTTTCACTCTACAGTCTTTCTAGCCATGAGGGAATGATGCCAGGCTTATGGAGCTAGGCCAGGCATGAGACTAAAATAATTTTGGCTCAAAGGCTTCATGGAGTAACTTCAGTCTCTTCTGTCTCTGCTGAGAGCTTGCTCTGTCTCTCTCGCTGCCTTGAGAAATCCCCAGCAACTGAATGTTCTAAACTGGGGATGGCTGACTGCATGCTCTTCTCCTTAGGTAAAATTTAATTAATTCCCTGACTTTCTGCATATACAGTTTTTCTGTCCTTAGCTGCTGGTATTATCTGTACTGCATTACTGCATTTTTTTTGAACTATGTGGGGGTGAGAAAGAACATGGTATGTTTTTTAATTACACTGAAATCCATTTTCCTATAAGTCATCTAAATGCATCATGCTGGCATTTAAAATATTGCTGTGCACTCGAATGCACAGATACATACGATGTGTTTAAGCTAATTATATTGCTTTAGAAAAAAAGAAAAATATTCCTGTGCCTTCAGTTACCACCTCTGTATGCTGCCAGTTCTGCTAGCAGTCAGGACTTCCCAGCTTCCCAGCAGCAAGTGCCATGACGTGCTGCCCACTGTTCTCACATCTAGCACCAGCTTATACCACCTAACATGCCAGTTGCCAAAGGCATGGTATGTGCCTAATGTGAACTGATTTCTGTGCACTACCCAGGGGGTGCTCCGTTCACAGAAGCTGCCAGGGGGAAGCTGTGAATCAGCTCTCTCCCTGGGCACCTTGCCCACGCTTTCTTTCCTGCCAGCATCGCCTGCCTTGGAGGCAGCACCGGCCAGCTGCAGATCCCATCCCCACCACAGAGAGCACTTCCTGGCACCAGGGATGAATCAGTTCCAACATATGCAAATTCAAATGTTCATTTCCAAACACCTCAGCCTTTGAAAAAAAGCTTCATTTTTATACTGAAGGATTAGCATAAAACAATCGAGGCATGGAGAAAAATGCAGGAAAAGAAAGCCTTGAGAGAACATCCCCAACAACTAGGAGCAAAGCCATGTGAAGACTCTGTCTCCTAATAGAATCACAGAATCATAGAATCAGCTAGGTTGGAAAAGACCTTTAAGATCATCATGTCCAATCATTACCCCAAGACTGCCATGTCCACCACTAAACCATGTCACTGCAGGACTCATCCACATGGTTTTTGAACACTTCCAGGGACAGTGATTCCACCACTGCCATGGGCAGCCTGCTGCAATGCCTGAGCACCCTTTTGATGAGAAAATTTTTCCTAATATCCAGTCTAAACCTCCCCTGTCACAGCTTGAGGCCATTTCATCTTGTCCTATTACTTGTTATTTGGTAGAAGACACCATCTCCCACCTCACTACAACCTCCTTTCACATAGCTGTAGAGTGATAAGGTGCCCCCTGAGACTTCTCCAGACTAAATCCCCTCAGCTCTTCCTCACAGGACTTTCGCTCCAGACCTTCACCAGCTTTGTTGCCCTTCTCTGGACCCACTCCATCATCTCAATATTTCTCTTGTAATGAGGGGCCCAGAACTGAACACAGTATTCGAGATGCGGCCTCATCAGTGCTGAGTACAGGGGAATAATCACTGCCCTGGCCCTGCTGGCTATGCTGTTTCTGATATAAGCCAGGACGCTGTTGGCCCTCTTGGCTGTCTGGGCCCATGTCCCATGGACCTCCAGGTCCTTTTTTGCCAAGCAGCTTTCCAGCCACTCTTCCCCACACCTGTACTGCTGATATTGCTGTGGCACGAGTAATAACAATAATAATAATAATAATCATAAAAATAATAATAATAATGATGATAAGTAGTAATAATACAATGCTATTATAATAAAATAATGCTATGTTTGGGGGAAAAAAAATACACATGGGCTTTTTTCAGTAATTTTGGGTAGACACACTTGTTTCTGAAGAAGAATGTCCAATTCCTGGGATTCCTGGCTGGTCTGTTAATATGGGAACCACAAGCCACTCTGGAATATCTGCCACTCAGACACTGAACAGCAAGACTGGTCCTGTCAGGATTTGCAATACAGCCAGTGATATGATTGTTCTTGTTCTCAGTGTGTGAAAATGGGTCCAAGAGGAGCACCTGAGGACAGGGGCACATGTATAGCATTTTGGTGTTCTTCACCTTAAAAGCTGCTTCGTAAGCACATATAACTGGCCTAACTTTTCTGTTTATGATATAAATGGAAGTTTCAGCCAAAATTAAATTAAAATTAAGCCAAATGCTGCGTACTTCGAAAATGCAGTCTTTAAAGTAAGGATTTTTTCCTCTGATAAGATTTCCGTAGCCTGTTGGTTGCCTTGAATGCCATAAAATTATCAATAGCATAATTCTTGAATTGTTGTCTCTATGTTGTTGCTTCTCCCATGCTCTGCTCATACATCTGCTTCATCTATCTTCTCCCAGGTGAAGCAATTTCCAATGGGTCTGGTGGGCATAAGAGTATGACCTTGAATCTGTCACTTCCTGAGAGTTTCCTGGAGGTTGGGGATGACTTCGAAACCTATGAATCTGGAATACTCAAAATGGTCAGCACCTCCCCAAGAAACACTGGTAAAAGCTATCAGATTAGGACTGCCTAAAGCAGAGGAAACAAATTAGCAGCTTTCATATAGTCTGTGGCCTTAACAATCCAGGTTAACATTTGGATAAATGGAGCAAACCCTCAAGGGGTTTGCTTTCCCAGACAGATAACGCAGAGTTACTACTTTCTATTTTGCGGGTGAAGAGTCAACATCAAAAGAGTAAAATCCTTCAGTTTTAGTTTCATGAAAACAAGCAGCTTTTTTCCTCTAGGCCTAAAAACATTTGTCAGAAGACCAAGTGGGGAAATGTGAAAATACTGAGTGTGAATTATATCAGACTGTGAGAGGCAGTCTGGTCTAGTAAGAAGGCTAATGAACAGTACAGCTAAGGGAAATCCAGTTTTGTTGCTGATTTTCTGTGTGAGTTTATACCCATCTTTGAAAATGTCTCAGACTTGTTCTAATTGTTCCTGTAACTGACTTAAGAGTCCTGCTCCATTAACCCTATTAAGTATACTTAATCTACTGTTTACTTGAGCCCTAATTTACCATTTACCTGCAATGTTAAGCAAGACCTAATTAATACTGAAGGGAAAAATTCCTAGTGCAGGCTTAGTCATGAATCACTCTGCCAGGAGGACAGGCTGGGCATGACCACAGCTATGCCCACCCATACAAGTACTTCATCCTATCGCCTTGAGCTAGTCTCAGATGGTAGCAGTGGGCAGATAAATCAGGCCTAATGAAGTAACACTTAGGAGGGTACAGTGTCTTCTGTATTCTTCCCAGCCCTCTGAGAACTACAAACATTAAGATGCAAGTTTGCTTTGCTGCAAGACATTGCAGGATGGTTATGGGCCTGAGGCATTTGACATACAAGGCTGAGAGAGCTGGGTTGTTCATTCTTATGAAGAACAGTCTAAGAAATCTTACTGCTGTCTACAAACACTTAACAGGATGAAGGAATAGCTAAAGTTTCATCACAGCTGCACAGCTGAAGAATAAGAGAAATGGGGACAAGGTTCAGCATGAGAAAGCCCAATTTATTATAAATGTCAAAAAAATACCGTCAGACTGGTCAAACACTGTAACAGATTGCGGGAACTCTAACCTTAGAGATACTCAAAAATTAACTGAACAAGGTCCTGAGCAACTTGCCCCAACTGGACTTGGTCTGAGCAGGAATTTGGATTAGGTAACATTTGGAAGGCCCTGTCTACATGATCTTATAATTCGTCAATACATCTTAAAATCTGTATGAGGCAGCATATTGTTTGGCCTCCTATTGGCAGTACACATGCATGCTCATTTCCAGAAAGATCAAGCATTACCTTTCTACTTGATTTCAGTCCCTTCTTGATAGCTCAAGTTCAACCATCAGTCAATTTCTTTGTCTAGCTGTATGTATTTGAAATATTTATATATTTCTTTGTACATGTTCAACAACTGAAAGTGATGACTTTGAAGTCTAGCTTATAGAGCTAACGAAAGCTCAGAAATTCTCAGCAAGGCAGATAAAGCAGATCACACCAAATGTCCTGACCAGTGAGAGGGACTGTGTGCTTGACAACACTCTTTCTACTTCAGGCATCCATCTGCCTCATTTCAGAGTTTCTGTTCATCCCAAAAGGATGTTGCAGCTGTCTGGGTAGCAGTAAAAGAAACAACGGAGCTTTTAGTATGGTATTCAATAACCTGAATTGGTGCCATTTCACCCTAACCTGTCAGACTGTATGAGGCTGTTTGCACATTATGTGAACAAAGGAGACATTCCTTCAGTGAGGGCAGGAAGCTCAGATAAGACCATTAAAACTGTTCCAAGATAAACTATTCTTTCTTGTACTGGAATCTGAGATTGTATTGAATAGCACTTAAGTAATAATTCCACCTTCATAAGAACATTCCAGGGCATCATTAAGTAGAGCACTTGAAAATGAATTGCGCTTTTTATCATCATGGGATATGCTCTGGTGTCTTTTCTTACTTTGGCCCTTCTTATTTTCTCCTTAAATTTAACAAAGGCAGAAAGCCCACACTTTTGTACAATTTCCCCTTCTGCATCTCCCATAAGATCAGGCAGTATAAGCTTGGTTTATACTGTAAACATTTCATGAAAGAGCCACTTTAATTTCGCAGTCTAATAGCTGCAGGAATAGTTTCCTAAACAGCTGTGCAGACTGGTGGAGAGGTCAGAGGTTACAAACAGGGATAAATGGCTGTGCAGCACAATGGTTCTGTGCGACTGCACAGTGCAGTGTAGAAAACAGCTCGCTCACCCAGAAACACTTTGCTCATGGTCGGGAATGCAGGCAGGGAGAGAAAGTGCTCATGCTCTATTATACCTTAGGGCTCAGGCTCTCAAGCAGTGCAAAATAGAAAAGCAGCCTTGAGTAAGAGGCTAACAACCCTGCGTTACGTGATTTTTACAAGAAAAAGGTTTCCCTCTGATTTTTTAAAGCAGTACATTTCTTTTCCAAAATCACCTGTTGATTATGTGTGCTTATAGCCAAATAGCCCTGAGCATCTTTTTACTGCTCCTTACTCTGACTTCTAATTCACTAGCCTAGTGTTGATACAGATCTTGTCTAAAGATTGATTAATACTTTTTCCAGACTGGCAAAGAAAAGCCAAAACATTCTTTTTTTTTTTTTTTTTTTCAGAGATACTGGATTCAAACTCTGACAACATATTTTAAAAGAATCATGATCCTTACAAACATTCCTGCTAATTAACTGTCTCCTGACAAGGAACACAGCTGAAACGCAAATTCTCTGTTTTGATTAGGTCAGAGATGGTGATCCTCATCTACACATGACATGTAAGAAGAGCACCTTATTAACCTCCTGGCATGAAGCAGATATAGGCAGAATTCCACTCTCAGCATCCATTCAAGCAAAGGAAAAAACACTGATTTCAAGACAAATATAGGATCGCAGGAAAGTCAATTGCAAGACTCTGGAACATGTTACCCTGCAAACTACATTTTACAGAAATGTCTCACATAAGTTGCCACTTCCCAGTGCTCATTGCTGTGGACTGTATCTCTTACATAGAATGTAATCCATTGGCAGATTCTTTAGAAATTATTTCTTATATTTACTTTACCTTTGGAAAGTATTTCCATTGACATGAACCAACAAAAAAAAAAAAGTTTTTCTTAGCCTTAAATACAATCCCACTACCTTGAAATGTCTTTTAAAGTTTAAGATGGAGTAAAACTATTTTTGAGATCCATTTGATTATATAAGACTTTATATGAAGATATAAAATGTATTTGGCCTGTGGTAACATTCACAAGACACATTGCTAACACACTGGTCAGCATTCACAAGAAGTTTTGCAAAATTTGGAGAAATGTGGTCCTCACATATTTGCTAGTCACCTAGTTTTGAATCAGTAGCATTTACTCTGGGTTCACTAGAGTTAACATCAAACTTTGTAAAAATGGAATTAAAATCACGTAAACTATGGTTAAAACATTGTATTCTGGATACATGTTTTGCATATAAACTAGTAGGCAGATACCTTTCATATGCATTAAATATTACTTATAATTTACAGAGGTTTGCTGTATTAAACTAAAATATAAACTCAAGGAGAAGTTAAGTAATTTCCTTGCCAATATTTGATTAAGTAATACTTTAAAAATACCTTTTTCTTCTAAAACAAGTAATGATAGGCCTCTGTCTATGACAGTATCAGCTGGAAATGGCTTTTGTCAAGTGTAAGGAGTGCAAATTCTGCTCACGCTTGCATGGAATTTGGCCTTGTAATATTGTTTTCACTCCATTAAAAACATGCTGCTCAGGGAAAGCTTTTCACAGCTACAGAACATAATCTCAGACCCAAAGGCAGCTAAAGATGGCAGGAGGCTTTCCATCGATTTAAGAGGTCTTTGGATTGGGTCTCAGGAAAGACTTAGAATCACCAAAAGTCTTTTTCTGTAAATGGGAGTGTCGAGGATTAAACCTTAACTGGCTTTAAAAATAATGAAATAAAATTCTTAATAATTGCATTCTTTCAGATTATTCACAGTGAAGTCACAACAGATGCATTGCGTATTATTAAAAAAAGGCCCTTGCCCCTCCTCCCTTACACCTATACTTATGGAACATACTTACGCTTTCCTGACAGATGTTTCTTGATTAGTGCATCAGAGGAAAACAAATCACCACCTACAATGGTTCCCGGAGAAGCCTTGAGGAGAAACCCATAATCTATAATTTTTTTTTAATTATTCAGTTATTTTCATATCAATTTCTATGCTTTTCCTATTTTTTCCATAATTTGCTCATAACCCTTACTCATGGAGAACAAAAACAGTGATTTACCTCTGCAGTGTCCAGGATACCCAACATTTACAGCTTTTAAATTAAAATTTATTTGCAAAATGCACAGCAGTTAAAATAACAGATAGTGAATTCACTCCATTTTAAAGAATAACCCTGGTATTTTAAAGAAAAATATACAAATTTTTTTAAGAAATGTTTTTGGTTTTGGTTTTTTTTTTAATTTTTTTATCTATTGTCTGATATCATGTCTATTTCATGGCTGAATTGATCCAGAGCATCTAGCAAAAAAAAGTAAATTATATGTTGTTTACCTATTAACCTCCTAATTCAGCATTCCATAGACTGCATTTCATACAGGGCCATTTTGGTCCTTTTAGCTTCCATCAGTTTATACAAGCAAACAAAATCTCTAAACTCATAGTTTTACAGGCAAAATGAGTAAGTTGTGATTTTCTACAATGTCTGGTTTAAAATACTTTTTGCATGAATCATGTGTTCAAGAAAAGTGCCAGACTGAATGGCCTGGAAAAAAAACCAGTTCCCTACCTGAAAAAAAAAAAAAGAAAAAAAAAAGAGACTATGGCTTGGTTTTCTTATAAACTGCTTCTGTATGATTTTATTCCTTTCCTACTTAATATAGAAGTGCTCCAGTATCTAATCTCTTTGGAATAAATTATATTTATAGCTCTTTTAAGATGATCATATGCTTCATAATGATACCCCTATTAATTTGCAGTCTGAAAATTTGGAAACTAGGTTCTGTTCATCCTGTGTACTGTTAACTCTGAAGCCTGAAGATGGCTTTTTAAACATCACTCTGATTGACTACTTTATAGCTGAACATTTTAATGAAAATATGTAAATAGTATAATTTTGGAAATGGCATCTTAAGTATAATTAATTTAGATTTATATTTTTTTCAAGGGTATCTCTTTTTTTCTTTTTTACCACAGTCCAAAAAAATAATGGATAACAACAGTAATATGCTTATACTGCAGTCCTCCTCTAGTTCTGTTTTATTACAGAAAACAGATACTGCAGTACTGCAGATACATTGGAGCTGAGTGCAGTGTAAGCACAGCCAAGTGTACAAAAAATAATTAATGATGGCCAGTGTTAAAATACTCCTCAAAATCTATGGTTGTTTCACACAGTGTACACCAAATGAGCCCATGCTGAAAGAGCACAGTGTCGTTATCTGTGGAAGGAGAGAAATCAGCAGACTTTGAAGCAGTGGAAATTCTGCGTGTGTTAAGGTAGAAGAGCAGTTTTTACATGCAGATGAGCAAATGTAAATTTCACTTACTGGGAATACAAAAAATATTGTAAAAGAATATTATGATGAGGTGTTTATGAGGGATATGGGATATTTTAGAGATGTAGATACTACAGGGCTGCAAAAAATGTGTGCCACATAAAGTCCCAATAGCACTGAGATAAAAATAAAGGGGTGAACTTGACTGCATGGCAAAATCAGATGTTACTGTGCAGATACAGACACCAAGTAATCAAGTTAGCAATTGGCCATTTTAAGAAACCAAACAATGCAAGGAATTTTATAACTTTGAAAGATTTAAATAAGGCAATCAAACATGAATGCTAACCCAAAAGAGCAGCTGAGGGCATCTGCCCAGATCATCACTGTTGTATCTTAGCATAACTCTGAAGGCAATGGAGTTATGCTAATTTACACCAACTGAGGATCCAGACAATCATATTAAGGACTTTGAACGACAATATTACTTTTATTTTGGGTTATATATTAAAGGGTTTTGGCAAGTCTGACCAAACACAGAAGTGCAAAACACTGCACTTTTAATCCCCTTTTAGCACCTATATAGTTTATGCAACTTCCCATAGGGATTGCCTCAGCACTTGGGATATACCACAGCATCATGTTGCAGATCTTTGCGGATCTGGATGGAATGAGAAATTGGTTATGATCTGCTGATTTGAAGCAAAAATGATCAACATCACAATGGCAGTTTGCACAATAACCAAATTGTGCCAAAGACCCTTGAACTGAATACGAGCAAATGACAGGCTGAATGAGATTAATTATGTAGGACACATTCAATGACAAAGAAGTATGACCAAACCCAAGGAAGGCGCAGGCAAGTATACAAATGGAAAGACTCCAAGACAAGGAGGCCTTAGAGAGATTCGTTGGGCATATTAACATAACTAAGCATATTCATTGATAATTAATCGCAATTAAGTGCTCCTCTCAGAATAGCTGCTTAGTGACAGCACAGAATGACACTGGAATGACTGACAAAAGAAAAGCTTTGAAAATTAAAATGAACTGCCAAATAAACATTCACACGGAAATATGTAGCGATTAGAGGAGAGCTTAGGAACTATGGGTTGTATCTTCAAAATGCCTACGTTGTTATTGCAGACACTGAATTCCACTTTCAAAGTTAGGCATATAGAAATTGCAAGGATATAGATGCCCAGCACTTACATTCCTTCTGAAAACAAATTTTAAACTTTAAAGTCATACAGGTTGTTTTGAAAAAATTACTCTAATTCAGTGAATATTCACTGGAATTGAGACTATTTTGGGTGACAACTAAGTGGCAAATAGTTTTAAATACTAATTAAAACTCAAACAGTACAGCTATTAATAGCTTTTGTTTAAAATAGTTGAGTACATAAAGAAAAAGGCCATAAACTATTTGGGTATTATATATGCCACTATGCAAATGAAGCCTCTAATTTAAGAGCGTTTCATGGTATTAAAAACTTACTAAGGCCCTGATTCTGCAAGGTGCTTCATGCAAACAGTGCTGTGCCTGCATGGAACATTTCACAGCATCAGAGGTACTGATATGCAGATGGTTTTTAAGGAGCTTTTTAGAGAGCACATGCTTTTAAGGCTACCTCTCAGTAATGAAAACAATGATGAAGGGTCTTATGTAAACACAACTCAAGTATTTTCCATTTTGGAGACAAAAGTTGACAAACTTAAGTGAGAAAAATGGAATGACTCAACCTTACTGGAGCCTGAATGAGTTATTCTAGCAGAAAAAAAGCCCAGCCACTTCCATATGTAAAACTTATTGTGACTACAGAGATGAGATTGCTGCAGATGATGGGTTTCTATACAAAGGACATTATCATAACACCACACAACATGAGGTTGGAAATGCTAGGTATAACCTACAGTGCCCATTTGAGTATTGAGAAGTGCAGGAACAGAGCCCAAGGTGTTCTGTTCTGGCCAGGCATGCATGCTGCCATCAAAGATAAGGTATCCAAGTGGAAATCTGCAATAAATACAGGAAACAAAAATGCAAAAAAAACCCACTGAAACCACATGAGATTCCTAATTTCACTTGGCCCAAGGACCTAGCTGAACAAACTGGGGAAGATTATTCCTTACAGGTGAACTAATATGGGGGATCTATGTTCCTCGGTTTTGCTTTTAATAATTTAAATTAGACTCGCACACTAACTTGCAATTTAATAACACATTAAAAACCACAGTTTGTTTTACCATAACATTGCAGATAAGTTAATAAAACACTATCATTTACAAATGGCTCACTCTAGTAATTTTTAACGGTACTCCAAATATATCACAACTGGTCCTTGCAATCACATTTTCTATATAAAAATCAGCTAAAACATCAAGAAACTTAAAAAGGTGTCTTCAGATTTCAAAGAATTCATACTTAGCATCAAAGGAGTATTTCATTATAACACAAGATTACTTACTAGGCTCAACAACCTCAGTATTCAAGAAAACTCTAATGACACTTCCATTAAGATTCCCATGTAGAAAAAACAAAAGAGGACACAAACAACATGGGTAAAAAAGTGGTAATAAGAATGGAAATGGTTATTCCTCTTGCAACAAAGAGTAATTTTCAGAGAGAAAAGTGAGTGGAAACAATACAATGGGTCATAGTCTTACTGGGTTCTTATAGGAAGACAGATGTAATCTCAGCAGGAAAAAGGAAGGAAAGGGAAGGGAAGGGAAAAGAAGGCAAGGCAAGGCAAGGCAAGGCAAAATAGTCCTGTGCAGACGAGGCAACAAATGTACACCCAGGCACTGAACAGTAGAAATACCTAAGTGGCAAAACAGGATGTAGGTGGAGAAATCACTTCAGCAGCTAAACAGAACTCTGCAGAAATAATTGGTTTGAGTACAAACACTGACTATATATTGGAAAAGCTATCAAGGTTTAAAGAGTATAGGTACAACCAATATCTTAAGAATAGTCTGGTTACCTGTGCAAAGAGGGAAATTTTTCTGCCATGTTTATTAACATATTCTGTTAATTTTCATTTCTGCATTTTAATTTTGTGTTTGGAGAAGACCTATTTTTTTTTGTTTTGCCAGATTACTAAAGTGAGGAAGAAAATAGTACTTTTTTCAGGTAATATTTTATTGTCTATATTCATCAGAATAAATACAACATAAGCATCTCCATTTCCAGACGGATATTCCTTCTTCCCAGTTGCCAGTTCTTGCTGAGCAAATTGCAGTAAAATTGCACCAATAAAAGTGAATATTAGAGCTTATAATAACACGGAAGATTTTCCCTAGAAGTATGAACTAAGGATATTCTTCTACCCAGAAAAAAATGCGCTGCATGGAGTTTTCTTTCTAGAAGAGCTGTAGTTAACCGGGAGAACTTCAGAGAAATTAATTTTCCTATCTGAACTGAAGACATTGCTAGGTTGACACATCTGGGAATGCGAAAACAAAGATAAAAGGAAGATAAGATGATGACCACCACGAGGATGGAAATTAAAGCAGTGACATGGAGAGAAGAAGGAGGCACAGAAATTCCAACTCTTACTTCATTGTGGAGAGTGTGCAAAAATAGACCAAGCTCCACATTTTGAGTTAAGAAGAGATGCAGAAAGGAAAAGCTCTCAGGCTTCATTGTAGAGAGGGAAATGAGACTGTATTTCTCCTTCTAAGTGCCATAGAGGAATACCAAAAGATGCCCACTACAGGAAATAATGACATGGAAAATTTACATAGAGACACAGGTGCTTTGGGATTGAAGGACTGGGTATATTACAGTAGTATCAGATAAGTAACCAAACTTGTAGGCATCTTGTTGAATTGCAAATCTTTCTGAGATTCAAGTTCTTTAACGCAAGCACTAATGGGATTTTCTAGGAGAAAACTGACCCAAAGGAACAAAGGTAAATGCTGACAATTTGATAATAACTTTTACAGTAGACTAAGCTAAGGCTTGGTTACCTATGAACTTTGAAAAATTATCATTATTTTTACATCAAAGTAGCACTAAGTAGAAGTAAATTTGTCATTTTCAGGGATTCTCTGGTACCCAAGTTCTCTGGTTCCCACATTGGCAGCACATTGAATAGAAGGTTCTCAATTGGTACGCTGCATTTTGGCTAGGATTGATTTACTGATGATCAAAATGTACCCTTTCAAAACCAACAATTTATTTTTGGCTTTTTAAAATTTTATTTTAAATAAAATTTGAAGTGCTCCAAAATGTTGCTTTATCATAGTATTTATTATTCTTCAATGGGCTTAGTTTTGAAGTAACTATAACAGTTTGAATCACAGAATCAAGTGGATTGGAAAAGACTTTTAAGATCATCAAGTCCTTTTTGCTTTACACAAGTTCTATAACCAAAACCTTAATGCTGGAAAAACTTGGATTCTTTCTAGACATTAATTTCTTCACAGACTCTTAGAGCTGCTGACCACTTTTTTTTTTTTTTTTGCCAGTAGCAGTAAATGAGAATTAAAGCTGAAGAAATTCTGTTATCTGGAGATCATTGATTAGGCTGTGTAACTGTTTTGGTCTGCAGACAAACTATGAATGAAGACTCTCATGCTTCTACTTGGGCTTTGGGTGAAAGTAGAAAATTGTGCGATCTGCATGGTAAATCTGAGCAAGAAGATTTACAGAAGAAAAACATGTATGGCAAGGAATAAATATGCTGACTCTGGAACAATTTAATTGAAAGCTGCAACATTATTATTCTGGGAGTCAGGAAATGCAAGTAGTAGAATCTATGGAGCCACAACTACCAAAAGGCCATACAGGGAGCACAACCGTAAGCAAAATAAACTTTAACTTTTTCAGAGAGATTAATTTGTTTATGAATTTTTATCTGAATGATATAATTCATTACTATTATTTGTTAATAGTGTCTGCTATTTAATATTTTAGTTGGTGCTTAAAAAGAATCAGCATGCTCGAAAACTCCAGTTAGGAAGCTGAATTATACATGTGTATTTTGTACACCTCACGCAAAGGGAAAAACGGATTGGTAAAATGTGATATAAAGGCTTTATCAGCACATATGGGATATTTGCTACATAAGCTACGCATGGCTATGAAACATTTCCAAACTATGCAGCCCAGAAATACCAGTCCTATGCTGCACTATCAATTCTTCTACTGCAGTATCAATTTTTCTCTGTACCCCCATGCATTAAAAAAGTATTTACTATAAATTGTACAAAGGTTGAAATCTTTATGATGACTGGAAGCAACTACGTGAAAAACCGGAACAAGGAATAAAAGATGAACAGATGAGAACAGTACAGATTGGTAGCGACAGGACAGAAGGGATCTCAGCTTCGGATATAGACAAAAAATGTGTATACATTTCTCTCTACAGCCTGGGGCAGGAGCCAAGGTTACTGATTCTCACTACTCTTCTGCTGTCAGCAAATACGTATGAAGCACACCAGCAATGTTCCCCACCTCCTGGTGCCAGTCCATGCAGCGTTATACCTTCTACTGCTGCTTGCTACCACAGTACTTTAGGTGTCCAGTATAGCAGATATCAAGTTCTTATGGTGGCTGTTGGCCTGACTGAGAGCCAGTAGAATCCCACGTTATGGAATTCCTGCTTCTTTTCAGCTTGCTCTTTTTAAAAGCAAGGAAATTATACTCCCAAACCTCACACACAGAAATATAACAGATGTAAATGAAGTACTTAAGTTTAAAAAATTCCCAAATCAAAATCCCTTATGTAGCTTTGCTTTAGCTGTTTTGTGCATACACTATATCATTTACATGATCACATCTTCCATTTTAAGCAGCGAACAAGAGCATAAATGAGAGCTGTATAAAGGATGCTGCTGTGCATAGGCCTCCTACTTCCCTGCTTTCGAATATACGTGAGAAATGCAAAGAAGTTTCACTTCTCTCTCTGTACCAACTTCATCAGGATGTAAAGATTAAGGACAATAAAAATATCAGTGTGATGAAGGAAGGAGATGGGCTGATTAGCCAATGAGCTTAAGACAGGGAGCAATATAGAAAAAATTTGTGAAGGAAAACAGGACAGAGTAAATGGTCCAAGTGGAAGCTGGGACTGATCAGAGTTTCAGCAGAGGATAAAGGATAGTCCCATGGCTGTTCTGGAACACTGGACTCTCTCCTGCTTTTTCTGTAGAGTTCATGCTTTTTCACAAAGGCTCAGTCACTCATGTAGGAGTGACTTCTGAATTCTCACAGCTCTAAGCAAATTCAGTGGGTACTCTGGCATTGAACAAATAGAGTATTCTCTGCAATCTTAAGAACTCTGACAAACTGAGTCCTAGAAGTCTCAAACTAAGCAATCAAAATTATATGCTTAAGTTTTCTGTCTTTAAAATGGGGCTAACCCTAACCCTGAGTTAATTCAGAGTATAACTGCAGATGAAAAGAAACTAATTCCTTTATAACCAAGATAAAGTATTTAGTAAACATTCAGATGCAATGGAAGTAATAAATGTGTGAGTGAATTAGTAGTTCTATCTTGAGAGTACATTTGAGAAAAGTGCAGTGAATGACAGACAGGGCCACACATGGGATAATGAGGAAAACAGAAGAAATTAATTAGTTGCTTATGCAGTGATTACTGCCTGCCCTGTGCAGTAAATTGCTTTGTTATCCTATGGAAAAATATCTGATCAGAAAATGAAGGACTGCCTTGTGATGCAAATGCAAAAGAGAGCTAAGTTAGCCTGCTTAAAATTTTGGCATTTACTAACTTGAATACACTTAACTGAGTTTTCACGTGTTCAATAGGTATTAAGATAATTGCTAAATAAATAATTTATATTAAATGCTAAGTAAATAATAGATGCTAAACCTAAAAATAGAACTTTAAATATGACTGAATCTTGTTCTCTTTGCTTAGGCAAAACTTGAAATAGGTAAAGAGGGTGGCACGAGACAGGATTGGGGTCTCAAGTTTAAGTTAATTTTTAAATTTCTTCCTGGTCTCTATTAGGTAGGCTTGATTGCAGATGCTTGAGAAAGGCAGAGGAGATAGAATAATTCAGGAATACCTTCCTAATACAAGCAGAAATTTTATAAAAGGCTAGAGCAGCACGCTATGTGCTTAAAGTATTATTCATGCTGCCCCAAGAGTCTTGTCTGTGTTTTGCTTATATAATTACATTTCCTTGCACATCTACTACTTGAACCATCCTGACCCAAAATCCAGGTCCAAATCTGAGTATCTCTGGGGTTATGTGCCCATGTCTTACTCTGCTTATACTTACATGTTCTCCCTAATCTCATTTACATTCCCTCCCCCTGCATATCACAAAGCCTTCTAGCAGCATATACCAGCACGATCAAACCTGATTGATAGTTTCAAAACACTATTTTTGACTGGGTAGGAAATAAATTGTAAATTTTGTACCTACTGTTTGCATCTAGTGACTTGAGTAGCTGAGACTAGAAAGCAATCTTACTTCAGCAGCTTCATCACACTTGCTTTCTTATCTTTCCTATACTTTACATCAAGGTTTGATTTTTTATCAGAGTATGTACTGAACTCAATAAATGCTATTTAAGGCACTCATGCATGGCAAACACAGAATACTGCTTATCATGGCAGTATAAGCTATCCATTTGTACTTTCCCTTCCAATTTTTTTCCTCATTACTTACAAAAACTGTGTGTGTTAATCATAGTACCAACTCAGGAGTACCACAATCTCAGAGCACTAACAAACGCATTCAGAGTTGCAGTTGAGCATACAGTGCAGGAAGACAGATCAAAGCTAAGCTTCATGATTCTCTAACTTTCATTGCTTATAACTGTCACTCCAAAAGAAATGAAATGAATTGTAAAGAATGTATTTTAAGTAGGGGAATAACTAAGTAAACACTAAAAAACATAGTCAAATTAGAAAATTCATTAAGCTGATAACAGCAATATGAACCTGGGGAAAATTACGTAAGCATTAGGGAAAAAGAAATTGTTTTCTCTTCCCTCCAATCTACATCTGAGAAACTACAGCCCTTTACTGGTTGTGTAATCAGAAGTATTTCATCAGCCTGACCGCATGAGAATTTTCTGTTCTAACTAGCAAATTCAAAAGTTCAGAGAAAAATTGAATAGGAATTCAAACTTCTAGGTGAAATTCCAGAAGTTCTGACTTTTGTCCATCCCTATCACCTAATGAAAACACAAAAGGAAAAACTACACCAATAGACTTATGTATAGAGCCAGCCCATATGGAATTTCTAGAGACTTCAGTACATGATGCAAGTAGGATCAGTCTCTTCTGCACCAGCTCTCCAGGCAGCATTTTTAATTTCTGCTACAACTATACCCAATTTGCAATCAAATAAATACTTATTAAAAAAGTATTTGTTCTATATATCTTACTTGAGTTCTTGTGAGCTTGTGGCCAGCATACTTCGGATGCTTTTGTCAGCCAAGGGACAGCCAGATAAACTGTAAGACATGGCAGGACATATAAGTTAATCTTCTCATTAACTGAACACTCCCAAACAAACACAACATAAAAATTAAAAAGTAAAAGTTTGTAATGCAGAAAAGCGATGGGGCAAGTGCTGTAATATTGAATTTTGTAATATAGTTAACCCTCTGAATATATTTAGGTATCAACATTACTTCCAAAATTACATACTGTAAATGGTCTTTTGTTTGTTTGTTTCTCTAGGAACTAGTAAAATGTAACAAAAGATATTTGAGATTCCTGGGTTAACTACTTAAATGCTTAAGAATACTTTGGAAATTTTAGTAATCTATTTAAAAATAAAAGACGTTTATACAACACACAAATTAGCATGCTTTTAAGATCAACATATACTACTCAAAGGGTTAACACATAGTTCAACGTTTTACTTTGACAGCATTGTTGAGGTAAGCTGAAAACAATAAATTGAAAAGACAGAATCCACCATGAAAAAAATGAAGTCACACCTTCTATGTGAGGCGTAATTACCAGTCACATGACCACTCCCATCACACCCTGGTGTTGGACATCTGCCACCAAACAAAAACAAAAACAGCCAAAATAGTAAGTATGTTTAAAAAAAACTTTTAAAAGTTTCATTGTTTCCAGTTTAGCTGCAATGACTGCAAGGGGTTTTAAGCATCCTAATCGAAAAGCTGCAAAATGAACAGGTTTAAATGAAAATGGTGTCTCAATACAATATAGCATCAATTAAGAACAAGCAAATACACGTTAGCTTATCACTTTACTTAACTGGCAGTTTGAAACATTTATATGCTGCAAATGTTGCATGCTCATACTGCAAGGCGTATATGTACTCATTTGTTTAAAATAAGACAAAGAGAGTAAGGTTAAAAGGAGAAAAATAATTTCACCTCACATTATGCTTACGTTATTAAATCCTTTTTGCTCTCTTTGCATTGAGGGTATTTGGGTTTAGGACTTGGGATAGTAACTTCACCAGGATACCTTCTTTCTTCAAGAGCCTCTTGGAAGGGATCCAAATCTTCTGGCTACAGGTAAATATATACACATTAGTTTCAGCCAGATGAGATTGCAATTTAGGCAAAATAATGCAAAGCAGAGTCATCAGATGTTATCACCTTCTTTATCTTATTCTGCTAGAGAAACTGAAATTATTTTGTATCATTTACATATTAAACCTTTGAACAACATTTGGATATTTCAACGAAGACTTAACGCGTGGAATATATAGCTTGCTTAACTTGAAAAGAGAAAAAGGCAAAACAGCTTTTTCTATAGCTGTCACACTATTTTGCTTTAGAATGATCAGTATTTTTTCCCAAAGCCCTAATAAAGTATCTTATGCATCGAAAAGAAATCTTAAATAACATTTTTAATGGTTTAAAAATCTCAAAGATGAAATAGGAGCAATCTTAACATCTATACACAGAATCTCAATCTGGGACAAACCTCAATGGATCTGTCTGGCAAAACAGAATTATATAATTTGCAATTGACTTCACTGATGCATTCCGAAATTCAAAATCCTCTGTTTCAGGACTGAAGTGGCTGAATGCATTGATTGAGCCATTCCTGCAGATGGTGCTATAAACACTACAGCAGGAATAAGGAGTTCTTGCCCTGAAACAAACATGGTCTACCTCAGATTTCCTTGATAGTGACAGATATCCTTCTAACTTCAGTGAAATTAATAGCAAAGCTGTAATTAACAGCAAAGCTAGAATGCATTCAGTGAAATGCATCTAGTGAAAATGCCACTTTTCTATATGTTTCAGGCTTGCTGAAAATAGTTTCATGTTTTAATCAAAATTGGCAAGTGATGCGCTACACACAAGTGATTAGCCTAATTTTCTGTTATAAACCAAGAAAAAACTGAGAACAAGCTCTAGAACTCTCCACAGAGCTAAATTACGTTGAGCGCAGGACTGTAAACTGCACAGTGGATATGGGTTAAAACCTGATGAACAGAAGCAGTGACATGGAACCTTGTCAACAAGCCTTTTCAATGTCCTGGCTATTCTATGATTTGAAAAGTAAAATAAATTCACTACTGCATTTTCTTTATTTTCCTCTTCTTTTTAAGGGGTTTTCCTGTTGTCTCAGTATTATGAATTGAAAAGTAAAACTGATTTCTAAAACACTTTCTTTGTATTCTTGAAAGAATTTCATTAATACAGGCCCTTTCACAGACAGAGCTATCAATATTGTATAAGTAATCTACAAGAAGATTAGCCAAAATAGTCGAAAGCTTACATTATACTCTGCTGCTTTTGTTTAAATTGATTTCTAAGTAATACATGCTTTTAAATACTCAGCACATCATTTAGGGTTTTCAAATTCAGGAGAATATCTTGTCTTGAGAGCTGATTAACCCAATATTGCACGCTTATGTCAACTTGCTTATACAGAGAAATGTAATCTGGATATAGCGACATGATTTTACTGCAGAAAATATTTGTTAACAAGATGATGTTGTTAGAAAACATTATTCACACTCATGGTTCAAATGTTGTCTTATGGAACTTAGTCACAGATCAGATGTGTGCCAGCATGATATAGTCCTAAAGATTAACCAGCAAAAAGTCCTTTTTGTATAAACCCACCATTTTAATCACGTTTTAATGTTTCCTCTTTCCCTCCAAATTTTAGAAATGTAATAAATTACCAAAATCAGATTGCAACAAGAACTAATAGATGAAAAAGACATACATTAATCTCTTTGGAATCATCTTCATCTATCCTAGTGGGCTTCATTTTAGTGTAGTCCACTGGCAAGTCCCAACAGTCATTCTCATTCAGTTGGTAACACCGGTTATTCATCACAGCTTGCCGTTGCGGGGACATTGGCTCCAGTGGTGTCAAAATGGTACAGCAACCATCTCGCTGCCTCTGCTTGTTCATGCTCAGATCCAACGTTCCATTTTCATCGACTTCCATATCAGGATTCTGTCAAAATAAGAAAAATACTGTTAATTTGGCTTCACACTAGCAAACTGTTACCTCTTCTTCAATCTGACTGCCTAGCAGAATGATAAAAAGCTTTTCCATTCCTGTATAGATTGTAAGCATTGAGCCCACTCCCACACATAGCATGATGCTGTTATACAACATTAATGCTGTTAAAGCAGATTTCTTCCTGAATGGCTAATCTGACGTTTGGGGGCAGAGGGGAGAGTCTTCATTACCCTCCTGCCACCTGGCACACAGGTGAAAAATTTGGAATAAAAGGACAAATCTTCAAAGGTATTTTCTTGTCATTGTATTTATGTTCTTGATGCATTCTGTGACAGGTGAGTATCTCTAAGTTAACATCTGCATAATTCTTATTTCCAGTTCTGACACCTGTCTGGGTGATGAGAGTAACAAACCCCAGCTAGCATCAAACAGTCTTTGTTTCTTTGTTTCTTTAAGATTAACAGTCAATGCTTAAATAGATAATGCCAGAAAATTAAACAGGGAGGTAGGGCAGCAAAACAAGTCCTTTTGGACACCACGTGCCAGTGAGGAAATGCATTTGGATTTTACAGTTCATTCCCTGAAAATGGAAATGTTTAAACATTTCACGTGTCTATCTTCATAATCAATAAATTTAGGTAGCAGAATAGTTGCAACAATAATTGTGTCAATTCCTGCAGCAACTGAGGTGCTATGAAAAAGAGGGTGAACGTTGGCTCTGATTTTTTCTTTCATAGAAACAAACAAGGGTTGTCTATTTGACAAGAAGAAATAAGGTATCTTAAAATGAGGCCAAATTTTAAAAAACTAAGGAAAGATAAAATGAAAATGCCCACAGAGAATCCCACATCTTTTAAAAAATGAAAAGCTCCATGAGAACTTGGGTTTCAAAACCAATGTGAATGCGACTGACTCCTTGTATGTATGGCAACTTTCTCTTCTCTTGAGCAACAACAGAGCTGTAGGGAAGCACTGTGAATGCAAATCTCTCTTTCTGAATTACTGCCTTTTGTCAGAGCATATTTCTAATTGCTGCTATCCTGCTAATTTAATTTAGAAAATACTTGTTTATCTTCTCAGATTCATTCCTTCAGTCTCAATATAGGGTGATACACTAGGAAAAAAGCCCCTTCTGGTTTTGATACAGATTTTTTCCATTTTATTCCAACTTTTTCCATTGTGTTGCTAAAGATAGCAACTGTAATTATTTACATGCCAGAAAGTACTAAGTAAATTAATATAATAAGCAGCATTTGAAAACAAAGTCACCATCTATTCTGGCTAAAATCATGGTTATTACTAATAGTGCTAAGGGTTTAGTTTGTTATGAATGATCTAGGGGCTTTACAGGATGAGAGGAAGATATGTAGAAGATATCTGCCTTTGTCTACATGTAGAAGAACAGAACATGTCTGCCAGCTCAAAAGCTCTTCTGTAAGCACAATAAAAATGCTTTCCTCTGCACTGCATCTGTCTACTTAGCCATCTAGTGGTCTTCTACAGGAAGCACTTACTGTTTGCTGGTGCATGTTAAACACTCATTTTTTAACAGCTGTCACAGTCAAAACTTAAAGTTGATAATAAAAACAACCTTTCATTAATCATACAGTACAGTTTTTTCTTAATGTATAAAGCTTAACAACAAAAGTCAATATAGCCATTTCATAATATACTGAGTATCCATGAACATGCAGAACATTAGTGACCCTGCACTACTGTTAAGCACATTTAAAGTCACCTATACCAGAGGATTCGCTCATTCCAAACGTATTATGCAGTGACTTCAGAACTGTGATGTTACAGGCAGGCAAGAAATTATAACATAGAAATAGCACAGATTTCTTTGCATTAGATCTTACAACCTTAGGTCTCATTTGTGACTTTTTTAAATGAAAATGCATTGTTAAACGTTAATCCCTTCACAAAATGTATTAATCAGTGTTTAGCAAAAAAATCAGTAGTGCAATTAATATCACTTGAGCAATCCAAACATCTTTTATAACTACAGATCTCACTAGTAAGAGACAAATTTAAAAAAAGGAGTACATGCTACCAGTATCATCAGTTTACAAACCAATCGGGATTTCCTGAGACACTTGTGACCAATTTGCATCTTTCTTTTTTTTTTTCCTTTCCTTCTCCCTGTTTTAGCCGAGCTACCAGATTATGGTAATTTTGAGAAAAAGAGAGAAAAAAAAAAAGGCAAGATGTACTAAAGCTATTTTTCTATCTATCAGGGCCACAGAGCAAGTGCAGTAAAGAGAAATCTCCATCAACAAACAGAATTACTAATTTTTACCCTTGCACAGAGATCCTGAGGCTTAGTGGAGAGGTTCTGAGGCATCTCCCTGCAGCGAGTGGAGAGATTCAGAATAGCAGTAGCAGCCATGTGCGCTGCCTCCATGTCATGAGTATAGTCAAAGCTGCTCTTGCTGCAGGTACTGCTGGCACTGCTGCCTCCACCACAACTCATATTGCTGCTGCTGCTAGGGGCATAACTGCTTGTTGTGCTGCTGGTTGGACTCGAATTCTTACAGTAGCGTTTAGCTGTGGGAAGAAATATGACAAGGATGACTCAAAAGAACAAGTATTCTGCATAAGTGAAAAGAAAAAAAAATTGCTGGAGGTGAAATTTATAATGAGCAACAGTAACTGATGCCAAAAAAAAAAAAAAAAGCCCGCAATAGGAATGATGGCTGTATTTCTTGATTTCTGTCTGTGACTTTTATATGCTACATATGTGAGTTTGTATGAAATAACGTGCTGTAAAAATCTGCATTACGTGACCATGAATCGTTCTGACAAACAGGCTGGATTTAGAAAACAACCGAAACACAGAAATACTGCTCTTACCCTGTGCATATAGTCAGACAGAAAGTAGGATCTGCTTGGCTTATTAATTTTTATTAATGAGGGGCAACATAACACTACGGGACTTTTCTTATTTGCATGAGCAAACTGTAGATTTAAGGCCTAGACTCCCCAGGTCTGCTGGAGATCAAGCCCACTGTAAGGCTGATGGGCATGGCCTCTGAGCCACAGTGCTACCCGTATGTCCTCAATCACCCCATGCTTCCTAAAAGGTTTCTTCTTCCTACATCACAGGCAAATACTACAACACTGCCCATCAGAAAGGAGGGAAATGTGATGGAAGAAGAAAGGTGATGGTCACATGTGAGTTTTAGCATGGCTTGCACAAAGGCAGAAGCAGTGGCTGTATAAATGGAAACATGTAAGTGAAATGTCCCCATGCTCAAACAACCTGACCACCCTCAACTCTTCACAAAAACGATAAGAACCAAAGACACCCATTCCTGCTCACTCCAAGGACAGCGGCACTTGGCCGTACTCTGACCGACAGAAGCCACAGGCGGTCACAGAAGAGCCAAGGCACTGACAAAGCTCACATTGAGCCCATCTAAACACAACATAGCACTGTTGTTGCTTCTAAGAAATGCTTCTTGCAGCCAAAGGTATTACAGTAATAATGTAAAACAGCTCTATTAGCCCACTTATTTCTCCAACCCTCTTCCCAAATAAACGGTTTCAAAAGTGTTCATATAAAGTGCAGAAAAGTGAGCACATCTCCTAAATCTAAAAGTTTATGCATTTTCATAAAAAAAGACTAAAAGTCAAGGTCAGAGGATACATACATACATATTACAGCAACTACTTGCCCTTCAGATGGAAATGCATACGGCAGAGATCATACCTTATACCACAGTATAACAATAACCAACTAGCATGCTGATTAGAGAGCTATACAAAAAAGGTCATGCCCTAGCTACAGCTCTTCCATGATGGGCTCCATTTAAATGCCAGACTCTTCAGGTGTATTTGTCTGAGCAGACATACATATAATAATCTGCTCCCATGAGCACAGCCCATTTGTGAAGCAAAGGCTGCTTTGGTAGGCAGGCAGGGTTCAAAAGAAGAATCTGAAAGCAAAATATCTCTGCTAGAGTTTATGTCATCCCCTTTTTCTCTAAAAAAAATGAAAAAATCATGGTGTTATTTTTACTGTAAAGGAAATAGTGTTTCACTTATTTCATAACAGATGGAGTTTTCTCAGGAAAGCCACATAATGCACAGGGTGTGATCTTTTTTAAGTGAAGTGAATGTTAAACATTCATCACATTTCTTTGTTTTGAACACAGAGTAGCACTACTGTAGCAGAGTATCCACTAATAACGAAATTGTGAAGTATTTCTTAAGAGTTACATTATTAATATAGTAGTTACTGGTGGACATTGAAAATTCAGCATTTATCCATTGTTGCTTTGTAATGGTATCCAAGACACAAAAGAATTTTCCTATACTAAAGGAAAGAAATAATTGAATAATTCAGTTTCAACTGTGTTAGCACAGCAAGCACCCTGTACCACTGAACTTGTCAAATTAGAAATGCCTTTCAAAATTCATATGAACAAATAAGACTTCTGTCACTTGCAAAAAAAAATGTTAGTCTTGTTATAGCAGGTCACATTTAGACAGACATGAGACATACTACATGGGAAATTATATATTTATGAGAATGTGTGCTAAAGAAAGGGAGGGAAAGCAGCAGCTATATACATAGGACTACACATTAGAAACTCATGCAAGGCTCTGATATGGACTCCTCTGTGGCCTTGGTCAAGCTATATTATCCCTCAGATTCACTTTCCTTATAAATAGAAAGGTGCTTCTAAAATTTAGTTGCATTGTGATTCACCCGCAAAGCACTCTGAAGATGTAAAGCTCATTATATGCAATTATTAGCTTTAAGATTACCAATAATTTAGGCAAAACTTACCTAGACAGAAATGGCCATGGTTATTTTAACTCTACCGTAGCTCATTTTAAGATGAGACACATAACCCATACTGTTTATTTCACATTAGCTTTTCACAAGAAACAAAGATCACCAATTTATAATTAATTAAATCAGGTTGATCTCTAACAAAGGGAAAGCTGCACAGTTTCAATACCAGATAATTGATTCTGCTTGATACATCACCTAACCCTGTGGCACCAGGTTTTGGAAACTCTACTGCCCACCTATGCTTTGTGATCTGGAGTGAAATCAAAAGTGAAGAACACTTTTTCTCATTAAATAACAGGCACAGGTATAACCAGCTGCATACTCAAACTGGCTTCCCATAAGGCATGCCTTGGAGCTGATTACAAAGAACCTCTCAAAGTCTACACACTCCTCTTGCTAATTAACAATGGAGGAGTGGGAGAGAGCCTAACAAAGTAAAGGACCAAAGGAAGATACTTGGAGTGGGATTAAATTCTGCTCAGCCACCCTCTTCCCCAGTATTGCTTAAATACTGAATGTGTCACATAAATTACAGTTTCAACACTTCTTCTGACTTGCACAATAAGACATTCATCTCATCTAGCTTCAGACATCTGACCTAGTCATTATAAGCTTCCTACATAGGCAGTGAAAAGAACATAGGAACTTTCAGGCAATGATTCACATGACCAGTATTAAGTATTTCAGGAGGAAACTGACTGAATCAGAGAAGTGTCTATCTTTCTCCTTGGATCTGAAAGGAGTGTTGAGCTCAGACGTAAGTGCTGACAATAACAGAAGCCTATGTATGGTCAGATGAATCCCACTCCTAACATTTTCTCAGTGTTTTGAGGGAAGGAGCCAGTAATACTGGTGGAGTCAGAGTTGCCCCTTACATCACCTGAGCAACTGAAAGAGTTGCTGTCTCCTCTGCTTGCTGTGATCAGCCGTTCTTATGTCTACTGCTGTATGCCATAAGCCCAACATCCAATACACCATGAAACTAGTTTCAAAGGAAAAACAAGCCTACAAACACAAGATTTATCAAGAATTATCAGAGCATGCTACCCCACCACACAAAGTACACATCTTCTGTTTTGTTTTTACTAAGCTTACTGGTGAAAAAAATCAAGAAAACAATCCAAAGGAGCTATTCATGTTCATGTCACTCACAACCAAACACTTATTGAACATATAACCCATTTCTGTGATAATTAAAAAACAATGCTAACTTACAATTAAAAAAGGACTGAGACATGAAGTTACTGATTTTTCATATCCATAGACTATTTGTTTCATATAGTCAGGAAAAACTAAAGTGCTGTTTACATTCAAGTTTCCCTAAAACCTCAGGCTTACTTTCAGGTTTTTCAGGATGACTTTTCAGAACTAAATCTGCTTTCATATAAACATGTTTTGCTGACATACACAACAGGTATGCACTCTGTACCTCCGTAAGGCCTCTAGTAGCAATAATTAATAACTTCTTTGCACAGAAATAGGAAATCACCTGAAAATACTGCAAAGTTTCTTGAGGAAAAACGGCTCCTTCAACTGAAGATGCTCTTTCCGAAATCTCCTTCATATGTGTTTATGTTAACTGTCAGCAAAATCCTTGTTCCACTGAAAGCTCTGACTGATTTCAGTGTGCTCAGGGTTTCACTTCATCATTCTATGAATTTAGCTGATTTTCCTGAGGAATTTTGAAACCCTTTGCCAACTGAAGCCAAATATGATGGAGTGTTTACAGAATTATCAAAGATGTGAAACCTAAAGGTTTCATGAAAATCAAAAGAAAGTATAAAGAGAAACTCAAATTAGGTTGCATCTCTGGGATTATGTAGGGATATCTGTCTGGACAAATAGCTCATATATCACTTGGAACCAAGTATAGCATGTGCTGCCTCCTGCAGAGGCAGGGCTATGGAGCAAAGCAATAGGGAATTAGCCTTTGGCAAACAACCTGCTCCAGCTATAATGGCCTTCAGCAGTTCCAGGTACACAAGAACCACATATGCTTGCTGCATTCTATTATATTGTATTATGAATCACATGCAGACAGTGTCCCTCAGTCCTCTCTGGCTCACAGTACTGAGCAGTGAAGCACCTTAGTCCCAGTCTTATCTCCAAGTAAAATCCCTATTTATATCAAAGGGAAGTGAATGTATATAAAGATAATGGCCTACGCCATCCTAAACTTTCATTATTGAAGGCCACTGTTAAACGTGTTTAATGTTACATGCATTTTCAAGTTCTGGGATTTGGGGAAAAAAATTGATTTTTTAATTATTTGCTGAAAAGGCAACGTAAATGAGAAAAATATGTATCAGTTGTTTAAGCATCAGTAATTTGATCTGAAAATACACGTCCACAGGATCCCCAGCTATACTCTGATTCTTTCCTTTCTGCAAGAGTAGACAGAGCATATGAACAACAGTATATGAGATATTGACACAGTGAGTATTATGAGGTATTAACAACAGTTAATATCTCTTTTATCTTATATTAATGTACACTCATTAGCTTACTAAACACAGTTAGAGTTAGTGCTTTACCTTCAATAATGTTCAAGCCCTTATTCTGCAGGCAAACAAGATGAGTTTATGAGAAAGGAAAAAAGGGCAATTTCACATAAAAACATGTTGCCTT
Organism: Psittacus erithacus; assembly: GCA_009867235.2. Taxonomy (NCBI): domain Eukaryota; kingdom Metazoa; phylum Chordata; class Aves; order Psittaciformes; family Psittacidae; genus Psittacus; species Psittacus erithacus. The sequence continues at coordinate 73,416 of WYDI02159260.1, read as the reverse complement.
TCACAGCCTTTCTCCTTTCCACTCTAGTGCAAGAGCATGCCTGTTGATTCTATGATAAAGCAAAATATCTAGAATATCAGAAATATGAAGGCAACAGTTATATCAATTTTCCCTTTCTCCACTTACCTACTTTTGAATGTCAGAGTCTATGTTCAGGCAATAACACAAATTGTTCTATAAAGTAGATTTACTTCTGTTTTCCTAAACAAAAGTTTGACACCTGCCTGAAATTTCCTATGGTAGTCAGTGAGTGGTACCAAATATTTTATCCAAAAAATAAACCATTAACACTCAGAAAAAGAAAAGAAAAAAAAAAAAAAAAAAGAAAGGAAGAGATAAAGGCACAGTTTGTTTTTATATCTATATCTATATATATATATAGATACACACACACATATATACATGTGCACATAATTGTATTGCTCTGGAAATTACTCATATCTTCAAAAGCTACAATCCAAATCCTCACTCTTTATCCTGTAGTTCATTTTTCTCCCCTAATAAAAATCCCCCTTGCCTGACAGACCCCATTCATTGACTTCTGAACTGAAGCCACTTTCAGACTACTCCTAAACATGTTACTTTTGTTAGGTTTTCCATAGAATTCACCAGGTGAATTCATGAGGACAAACTGAGCAGAAATGCCTCATTAAGTAAGTAGCAGAGATTTCTGAAGTGCAATGACATCCAGGTTTTCAACTTCTATATCCCCTCTGAGCAAGTATGCTATCTTTATAGGTTACCTGAACTACCGTATGGAAGCAAGAATCCTAATATGACCCTTGAGGCCAGGTCTCGAGACAGCAACATAAGGACTAGCACTATTACTTAGCTTTTATTGCGATCTCAACACATCCCAGGAGCTTAATAGCTGGAGATGTTCTTTTGCCAGCGCAACAAACCTGAAGCAAGTACCAGATAAAACAGTGCTCTTTAAAAAGGCCTTAAAAATAACTTACACATGACAGCATTCCTCATAATACTAAATGAACATGAAAACATGTCTTATTTGTATGATGTTTACATATAAAACAACATGATTAACTGCAAACTTGTCTCTCATGTATAAGAGTGTGCACCTCCTACCATCATATCCTTTGGGGGATATATCCCTGGATTGCACCTTGGGAGCTATGGCTCTCTTGCCATAGGCATGGTTGTCATAACTGTTATATTCAAACGTAGTCTTAGAGTATTTCTCTAGTTCCTTGGCCAAGTTGGAGCGGGGTGTGGTGGTGGGGACATTGTTTCTGTAGCCATATTGAGGGATCTCCAATTGCTTAACAAAGCACATGGGCCTAGAAATTAAAGATATGTAAAGTTTGTTAGATGCAGTTCAGTTTACTGTGTCTGTGCATAATTTATAGTTCAGATTAGAAAATCTTAGTTATTTCTTGTACTCAAGAGATAGCAATATATTTTTGCATTTGCTTAGTTTGGTTATTTTCAGCAGACAAACAGTATATATTTTCTTGAACAAAGCCTAGACAAAATTAATTCCAATACCTCTAAATGTATCTTCCAGCTACAAGTATTTTAAAATTCTGTTTTAAAATACTTCAGGGTTTCCCTTTCCCCATGTAATTGCATCACATAGCAAACATTTTTCTCTTTTGGGAAGGGCAAGCAGTCTGACAGAAGAAGTTTGACAAATTTATTTAAATGTCAAAAAGAAAAAAATAGCACTGGAAGCTCAATTAATGGAGTTTCCTCTGAATTTCTGTCAGTAGAATTGTACAATGTTTTCCTGTGTGCTTTCCAAAGCAGCTAGTCCTGTTTCATTCCTTAATATATAAATCCATGTTCATCTTGAGAAATATACAGGAGAGTCTCACAATCTCTGCTAACTTTGAACTGCTGCCTTGCAGGTCCTGCTCACCCTTAAATGCAAGGTTCAGGCAGGAGCTGCGATTTCTGATAGACAGGCACACACCTCAAGGAAGGTCCCATGAATGAATACAGAATAAAACTATCAGCTAAATTTCTTTTTTGTTGGAGGATGGTGAGGAAAAGCCCTGACTGATCTCATTTGCCCATTCTTAAATCTTGGTGAAAGAATGATGTAGTGAACTTCACTGTCACGCTGTCTTCTGCAGGTGGCCACAGAAGTAATAAGCTCTCAAAGCAGGTAAATGACTGTCAGAGCCTGCAAACCTTACCAACCTAAGAAGGTGTTATATGACTGGGTCATAGGGAGCAACTGCTACACAGCGCTGCATGTCTACCTACTGTGTTTAGCAGGAGGCAAAGATGATGAACAGAACATCTGAGATGCTTCTGCTGGAATCAAGAATCATACAATCAAGTCTTTCTTTCTTTTTCTTTATTTTTTTTTCTTTACTGCATTTATAACCAGAAGAAATGGAAGGAACATTCTTAGGAACATAAATTCAGTCAAGACCAGAAGTACCATCATGCTGACTGACAAAATGGAATATGATAAATAGTAAGAAATAGGTTTTGAATATTATATTATGTTTTTCTGAATGAATTCATTTTCATAGAATTTAGTCAGGATATTTATGTGAAGATCACCCAAGAAATTATATTAGTCATACTATTCCCTTTGATTTATGTATGCTTATTCCTTTAGACACTTTTTCCTCACAGAATACAGTGGGCTTATTTATACAATGAGCTGATCTGAATAGGATTTTGATCCTATCTCAAGATATATTTAGCTAAAAAAATCAATTCAGACCTTGTATCTTCAATGCAAACCCAAAATTTCTGTGGAACCTAAGTCCTATGAATTTGATCTCTTTTAAAGTAAGAAATTTTAAATGCAGGTGGGACGGAAACTGGTTGAAGACACATATTCAAGATTTACTCTTAGAACATCTCTCTCTGCCTATCAGTTACCTGCATGCAAATATTATAAACAGCTCCAAGTTCTTAATCTTAAATTCTTCAATGATTTAAAGGTAAGAGGGAAGCGGAAGACAAGAGGAAAGCATTGAGGTGCCTATGAAATCTGAAACATAGGGCCAGCTCACAACCAAAGTTACAATTCAGCTCAACTTCTTAGGAAGTTTGCCAGCAAACTGGACACTGCTTCTGAGCAGCTGCCACCTTTGTATGGCCTCTGATGAGCAGTGGAAAAAGCTACTGCATTTTTGATCTTTCTTCGTCAAGTGAGAAATTGTGTCATTCCCTTAAAGGGTGGTTTGTTTGGGTTTTTTAATAATAGGATTTGAAGAACCCTTCTGTAAGAGAACTGTCTGGGTGAAAAATTGCATGATCTGAATTAGGAGCAGTTAAGATAACGCCTATAAAAAACAATGTGAGGAAGGAAAACAGTCAACAGGCACAACAAAAAATCCTCTAGAGATGTGAACCATAATTCTGTGTTCTTAGCTTTAAGGGAAGACTGGGTTTTGAAAAGACCATCAAGATTAGATGAACTTTTAAGAGAATATTCAAAGAATGATGTTGATTACACAGTAGAAAAGTTTCATTTTAAGCAGCCCTATCAGATTTTAAATCTGTCAGACAGCTAAATACTAAGAAACCTATGGGATAAGTAAGAAATTCTGGAAACTAAAGCTGCAGCACTTCCTCCATGCTCTTTGAGGCAGCTGGGAGGGATGTACCTACCCCAGCCTACAGATATAACAGTATCCATGGAGAAATTCTGCAGATCTTGGGGCATCATCAGCATAAGGCTGGTACAATCATCCAGAAGTCTAGTTCCTTTACATGTATCCGTCACACTTCAGCTCCTTAGAAATAGTACTTTTTCCACCCACATATCTCAAAAGAGACAATAGCACAAAACTGGGTACAGCTCTGGATAACTGCAGAATCATATACAGATGAAGATAATTATGTCTAATTGGTTTAAGGTCCTTCTTGTTTGAAAATTTAGGACAATTTTTCTTTCTTTCTGTCTTTCCTGGCAGTAATGGGGTAACAAAGACCTAAGCCTGATCTTATTTTGTAATCTAAGCTATACCTGGTATTTTTCCAAGTATCTTGCCAAAAGGTGTGATATCAGTTTGGTAATGCAAATAGGGCTTCTGGTTTAATTTAAACTGATATTTACTAGTAAAAGCCTGCTGAAAAAACCAAGACTTACCGGTAAATATTAGTTTATTCCCAAAAGATACCAACTTTTTTCACATTGTTCTTAGACTTTGCACTCCAGCAGTCATCTTTACACCAAACAATGCCTAAGACAAAAATGAGCTTTTCAGCTTTACATGTATTTGCCAAAATAATTACCAACCCTCCCCCATGTAAATTGAATGGGAAATATACACTGTGAGAATTGGATCCAGAAGCCCTAATTCTAACTCTTCTTTAAAGGAGATATATATGTATATACAACGTATGTAAATATAAATTCTCAGATTAGGTGAATGTGTGATGAATTCTGCATAATAATAAGTATTATAGTGATTTCTAATACCTTAAAACCCGATCTGATGCCTGGTTTGATTTTGACACATCACAGTTCTGATGCTTCTCTTGAGCTTTAGCCAGTTTCTCTGCTGCAGCAATAGGACATCCAGAGAGGCTGCAATTACAGAAAGGAAATTTAATTGTCTTGTCCTGAGTAGTTTCACATTATAGCATTGATCCAATTACTCCTTCTCCTTAGCCAGCATCAGGAAGAATCTGAAGGAAAAGGGTTTCCAATAGCTTTTTGGTCATATATATTTTCTCTAGAATAGACTTCCAAAGTTACATGGTAGATCTTGCATCTGCTCTTCTTCTCTGACTACATGGGTAGATTATTTGTGGATGTCAGCCAGCAAATATATCAGTAGGAGAGGAGAATACAAACTGAAATCCACTGTGCAGCTCTGCTAGCAGACTTGTGACCTTTATGCATCTACAAATGTTGCCAATGAAACGGCTCCTGAAGATGATTAAATGACAACACCACACAGGCCAAATCTTGCACTGCTTCATACTTCATTCAGGTCCATTAACTCTAATCTTTTTTTCTAGGTATATAAATGAGTGCAAAATTTGGCCTTGAGTCTCCAAATCTACATCTCAACTTCGTGTCCTCATGAATTTCAGCCACTAAAGTAAGTTTTCTAGAAATAGATGATGTAATGTGAAAAGAACTTCTGCACTTGAATTGAAATTCAATTAGATTTGCAAATGATGAATTTTTACTGAAGTGATAATAATAAGCCTGATTCTTCTGGAAAAGATATAGAACAGGGAAAAATAAATATATTGATGCCAGCAGATGGTGCTCTTAGTGAAGCTGTAAAAACCTGTGACCTGACAATGGAGGGGGTCCTTTCCTTGGCATAGTCTACTGCATGCTAATGTGACCACAGCTCTCTGTGCTCAACACAGGAAAAGAAATTAAAATGAAAGGCAAAGCAGTGCATTCCCAGATGTTCCCTCCTCTACAGGAAATAAGGAGGAAAAAAAAATAATTAAAAATGTGAAGCAGAGCAAAATGCCCCAAAAGCTGCAGAAAGAGGTGAGCACAGACTGCAGACTGCTCCCCCCAGACCTCCCTCCTTGCCCTAGTTCTGCAGAGGGGTGAGGGGGGGTTCTGTGCGGTTTAGGAGTCAAGTCAGAAGGCAGCTGCACTCTGCTGACATGCTGTTATTCAGACACCTAGCAGATACTCAACCAAAAGTGAACGCTGCTTCAAGCAGCAGTAATTCCTGTAAAGCCTTCTCAGAGGTTTTTGCTGCATCTACTGGCAGCATCACTGCAGAGAAGAAAGGGGTACCAGAGTTTACTGCAGATGAGTTGGTACCCACAAGAGTCTTCTGGGAGACATGTAGTTAATATGAGGGGATCTAATAATCCAGAGCTTGAAAAGACTGAATGTCAAGTGCTGTGTAGTCCTTCAAGCCTTCATGCTGCAATTAACAGTAAAAAGGAATTCTATAATGAGAACCTTGCATGGTTCCTTTTAACCCCTTACCCCCACTTCCTGGATTTTTGAAAATTGTAAAGAAATAAGCAAGATCTTGTTGGTTTGTGTGAAAATTATAACATATACTAAAAACTATAGTAACATTTTGATAATTTTGTTATTTGCTCAGAACAATTTAATAAGCAACGATACCCTTTCTCTAAGAATCTATTACTAATCTTCAAAAATTATAGATTTGATCTTCATTTGTTATGCTACAATATTTACGTCTAACGTTCCTGGTTTCTCATTTTTAAATTTAATGAGACATTTCCATAACGTTTCTTAAACAGACAAAATTCTCTTTCAGTTTTAGCTGAATAAGGACTTTGGGATTGGGACTGTGGTCAGTAAGAAAACTAACTCTTCTAATGTCTGTGTATGTAAAATGCTGTTGCTCACATATTAAAAAAAAATCATTTTAAGGAGTGGATTTTTTCTGAAATAATCCCTGAAGACGCTGAAGTGTGAAAACAAGAACTCTGCTCGAGTCCTAATGACACTGGTAGACACTTTTTCTCCTTGTGACATTCTCATGAGAAGTTGTTGTATCATTTGATTTGTACCACTGTTTTTGAGCTAATATCAAAATGAAAAGGGAAAAAAATCCACCCAAAAAGCTAAAGAGGCTTAAAATGTCTTCTGTGGAATTCAATTCATCCATACAGAAGCAAATGCACACTCCTCCTCCCCAGAAAACACATGAATAAATGTTACTCTTTAAAATGGATAAAGCACACGAAGCACCATCTGTCAATCTTCAGAACAAAACAACAAAACACACACTCACACCCCCCCGCCAGTGGACTGCTAGAAGGGCTGCAGTTTGGAGGCACTGTTCCCTCTAGATTGGTGTCCAGAGATGGCATCCTTACCTTCTGTGGGAATTCCTGTTGCTATTTACGTGGCCCCGGCCTGTGCAGCCTGGTGTAGGACACTTAAGAACATTTTCATGCATGGCAAGAACTTGACAAGGAGAGTAAGAGAAAACAGCAGAGTATGAAAACAAGAAAAAAAAAATCAAATCCCAGTATATATGAAACCATTTTAAAACAAAGCAGGATTCATTAACAACCAGCATTCCTCAAAATACACATGACACACATAGCCAATAAAGCCTGATGAGGGAAGTAAGTATTGTGACCCTATGCTCATTAACACAGGGCAACAGTGAAAGTTATGAAGGTTACAGACCCTATAAACGAGTGCACCTCTGGCGTAACAGTGAAGCAGAAGACTTGCAACATCTTCTTCATACAAAAACACTGAGCGAAGATCAGCCCAACAGTAAAAGGTGAGCTAGCAACTGTCCAATACAAAATTATGGCGTAAAAAATTCTTTCAGGAAATGTAAGCATTCATAATACACAGCTTTATACACACAGTATCAAACTCAAGAGCTGAAAATCCACTCTCAAGTTATACTGATAGAACACTGAATTATTTGAAGCAAACCTCAGTACAAGCCTGAACAGAATTTAACCCTAACTATATGACAGCCCAATTGAGCTACAGGCCAGTTCTGCTGACTTCCACATAGATATATCATTTATATCTATATGACAAGCAGAACTGGTCCTTTAACTTTTACTTGTATTCTCTAAAAATGTGAAAATTGCAATGGATAGAACTCTTCTTCAAAAGACCAAAAACTAAAAATAAGCACTTAAAAAATAGAGGTATAGCAGAAGAAAAGAAAAAAAAAGAAAGAAAAGTATGTAAAAAAGAAAAATGCAGTACAAGCTTAAGCAAGTAAACTGATCTACATCTGCATCCATTGCAAGCTGGATGGAAAACTTGCTCCCAAAGCTGCTCAGAAGAGTCCTCTTCTAAATCATAAAGCTCATGCTATGACATGCCAAATTATCAAGAACATTTTGGTAGTACTAAGGAGTTTTGTGTGATGTGAGATGCATCTGAATCCATGTCTCAGAGCTGGGTAGCAGTATAACCCTCCACAGAAACACGCAACCCAACCCTTGCAAAGTTCTGGTTTTCTCAAACAAGAAGTAGTGTGGACGCCTATATTTAGTTCTCACTCAAAAAAAAAAAAAAAAAAAAAAAAAAATCAAAAAAAAAAAATCATTGAATTCTTTGACTTAGTTAAGAACTGAATAAAAGCTGTGCAGAGACTTGAGAATTTATCTACATACACTGATTAAAAGATAACCATCATCATCACCCCATCATGAGTGTGCAAAAGTTTTACTCTGAGATTTCTACTATTCAAAGCTGTTCTTGAAACATGCTTCACAAGGCCAACATCACGGGGAGAAAAAAAAAAAGATGAGCTCACCTTTTTCATTTTAGTAGGTACAAAAGCATGCAAACAGTTTAAAGCTATATTCTTCTTTGATTTATAAAGTCTTCTAAAGAGCGTTTTATTTATTATTTGTAAAAAAGTAAGAACCTTGAGCAACCAAATAAATATTTGTTTCAGAGAATTACAGGGTCCTGTACTAGGAGAAATTACTCTGTACTAGGTTCTGTACTAGCGAAGAAATTACTCTGTTCTACTGTATCAGAGATCAACCAAGCTACAGCAGTTTCCTAAAGCATTTCCTCATTACTTCTGGAAGAAGTCACCGTATCCATAAAAGAGGAGACTTTTAATGTCTGCCACTCTTGGAGTGCTCATCTGCTTCTATTTTTACATCCTTAAGAACCTACTTTCCTTTGGAAACTGGTGACCATTTTAGCCCTGAGAGTCTTCATAACATTTTTTTTACGCTGTTATAAATCCACTGAGGTTAGGTGTATGAGTGCTGGTGGACAGTGGGGATTTTAGGTCCATAGGCTTCAACGGAATAACTTCATTTTAAAAATTGATGTGAAAGAGAACTGGACCTTGGGTAGACACTTGTCTGGTGTAAATCAGCATAAACCAATTAGCTTCAACAGACCTATGCTGATTCCACCAGCCGAAGAGGTGACTTCCAGAAACTGAGTCCCTTGCCTTCAGGCAAACCACCTTGAGTTCATATGTGTGAACCTCCTTTGCAGAGAATCCACTGACATGGCAGGAAATTCCACCCATGTGACTAACAGGGGATGTTTGCTCAAAATCCCCAGTCGTGAAACTCAGTAAATGCCAAATTGATATTCTTAATAATATAAACTTTTTTAACATAAATTATGTTTCTGACACAACAACAACAAAAGAAAGGGTGTGCAAGTTTTTCAGTACTATTATTCCTGTACAAGACAACAGGGACAGTTGATGTGACAGCACGCAGAAGTAAAAGCAGTGCGCACCTTCAGGAAACCTTATTCTCTGTTGACTGAATAAATCTATTTTAAAATAACCTAAATTTGTTAAAATCAAAGAATACAGCTTTAAAAGTTGTTCTTTCAGTGTAAAAGTTAGTAGAGAATGGAAATGATGTAAGAAAGGAAAAGGTATAACACAGAACAGTTGACTGAAAGTTGCGACAAACCATACTGAAAAATTAAATTAATTTTTTAAATAAAAAGTTTAAAAAGCATGCTAGAAAAATCTTTGTAGTTTTATCCCCAGTTTCCATGAAACAATGTGAACTTACTTTCTGGAGGGACCCTATCTTTGTGTGGGCATCCTGACAAACTGCGGTGATGGGGGTAAAGCCCCGTTACATGGCCAGTTCCATCACACCCAGGGGTAGGACATTTGCTTTCTTTCTTTTCTGTTCTTGAGGGATCTATAATTTACAACAAATGTGTCAAGTGAATGATGCTTTTCACATTTCTGTAAGAAGGTTCATTTAATCATGTCATTTACTCTTTGGTAAATGTACTTATGAAAACTAGAACATTAAAAAAAAAACCAAAACAACAGAAACCCTTGCACGTCTGAACACAGCTCTGTTACTTTTATTCCGTTATCTTCTTTTCAGACTGCAGGCTCCTACGATCACAGCAATATCTATTCTCAGTGGCTTGAAAGTGACCTTTTTATAGCAAAGCCATACCACTGTCAATCAATGTTCTGCTGGCAAGCATCAGCTCAAGGGTGTAAGGTCATTTGGAAACTAATTAGTTGGAGTTTCCCTCCTTTACATTCTTATTTGTCTGATGTATTAAGTTCTGCAAATGCACTGTTATAACAGTTCAGTGTCCTGAGAGTAGCAAACCCAGCATTACAATTCAATGATTCAGCATGAATAAATCCCTTTCCCAAGGCTCACTGAGGAGACAACTCTTGTTTTCTTTGAATTCCTTATGAAGTGGTAGAAATTACGTAAATATTCTTTCTCTCCAATAAATTATGGTGGGGTAAACACTGAAATCAGAATTACTGAAAATATCACTTGCTTTGTAAATCTGGGCCATTACAAACTTGCATATATACAATGCTTGAATATTCATATGCTTAAAAGGTTAATGATCTTTTAGAATGTTGTTGGATCATCTGTCTACAAATCAATGAAAAGTCTAAACAGACATTTTTTCAACAAAATAAAGCTTTCTGCCAATAATGTAGTGGAGCTGCTGATGAGATTAATCCTGAACTCGAACTTTCTCACATACTTCATCAGCTTGTTTTTTTTAACAGAACATCTGTAAAATAACATCCCTACCCTTCCAGCCCAGCACAGGATACAAATTACATCCTATCATCTTGACCACAGTTGCCGGATTTTGGACACTATTGCTGATTTTCATATTCGAATTAAAGAAATAAAATTGAGTATACTCTAACTGTAACTCTATACTCATTTTGGCTCAAGATCATCCAACATCCCCTGTTTTTTTAGACCATCTGCATTTCAATACCCAATCTGAGCTATACTCATTTAATTATTTTATGCTGCTCTTGTAATTGCTCTGCTTCAGTATTTATGCTTTTGTCTCTGGAAAATGAGTTTTTGCTAATTATTTTCCATTAAGTCCTTCTTGCATTAAATTCCATCCCAGCTTCAACAAAGGCAACCCTCAGTACAATCAGTGGAAATGTCAGTACTTCATACACATACAACCCGTTTTTTTCACCATGAATCAATATAATCCCAAGTTCACATTCAGTTGTGGACTTATTTCTCCTTGATTTCCCCCTGGTAGTTTATATACATATATATATTTCTATACTTTTACATTCCAAGTTCTTCTAAAACACCTTCATTTCAGATAAATTCTTTATCTCATTGTAATGATTTTCCATGTCTTAGTTCCATTCTTACATTTTAATATAATATTTAAATCTTATCTTTTGCAAATGGAATCCCTAATTATGACAGTTTTATGTTACTTAACTTGCATGTTGACTGTAGAACACAATTCTTTGTTTCATGCTTTTTAATGATATAAATACACATACAAATCTATCTCCAAAGTGCTATACAGTCATCACAACACTCCGGGAAAGACTGTACCCTTATAAGTTAGAAAATTGAAGCAAAGAGATTGAGAAGTTAAACCCAAGGCCACAGAAGGAGCAAATGTCAGAGGAGGGATGTGAATTCCTGCCAGATAGGCCTGTGCTGAGACCACTAGAACAGCAAGCCCACAGCTACGTACATACACAACTCTAAGCAACTCTTCAAGTCAGGTACTTTGGGATGTGTAAAAGTATTAGATAACTGAATAAGTAATGTAAATGAAATATAAATTATATAACAATATTCAAGGACTGCAAAAAATGTAGATGATTAATAGACCATAACGGCTTTTTAGAGACTCTAAACTAGAGGAACTTTAGCTTCTCCACATTGTCAGAACTCCACCAAAGTCAATGAAGGCATTCTGTTTTAGAGCCACTGAAGATCCAGACACTCAGATCCGACAGTGTCAACCAAAATCTGCTGTGTATTCAAGTTACAGCATGTATCAGATCCTTAAGAGCCATTATGGTCTAATGAGTCAGAAAAGATGCTGTATGCTATTCTTAACGATTTCAAGAATTGCATAAATTTGTACTTGCACAATTTCCCATTGGTTTTAATGGAAGACATTTGACTAAAATTTTCACAACTTTATACAAAACACTGGATACTCTTTTGTAAATTCTCTTCTGCTAATTAGGAGAAACACTGCACAGTTTTTTTTAATACTGTAACCTTTCCTCACTCTTTGCCACAATTGGAGTGTATTCTGAGTGAAGGTTGTCAGAGGATTCCAAAAGGTTTTAAAATTCATAAATTTCAGAAGAAAGCCTGTTTAGAAGGCTTTAAATGGCAGGGGAAAAGGGCTAGTGGTCCCTTAACAGTTGTTTCAGCAATCTCTGAAAGCAGAACTCCTGAAGTCAGGAGGTAGTTTTCACTGCAAACTTGTCTACCCAAAAAGTTTCCACTTAACCATATCATATATCTCTGTGGCTAGCTCTCCTAGGAGTATTTGGAAGACAATGTGGGAGGGGAGAACAAATGATATAAGTAATAGTGTTATTTAAAGATTCTCTCAACAACTACCAGAATGTTTCCTACGTTTTTTTGAGTAATGAAGTAATGTTTCTTTTTTCTTCCTTTATTAAAAAAGCATGGAGTGATCCACTCATGAAGTTTCTTGGTCCAAACTACCATAATATTTAGTCCTTGTCTGGGGTTTGGACCTATTATCAATTCAGCCTGAAGCTCCTAAGAGATAGGATGGTTCAAAGAAGCTCTAGAATTTACTGAAATAGGAAGTCCATTCTTTTGTTACCGCCAGAAATTATATATAGTCTTTTTGGAAACAGCAGATCTATATCCATAAATGCTTTCCCAGGCATACATAGACTGGAAGGGCTGGACAACACCTGAGTTAAAAAAACTCTTCAAAAATTAATATTGGTTTGCCATGTTTTCTGTGGTTTTATTAGACACACATATTTAAAGGAAAATGTACCTACAACAGGTCATATGTGAACATTTAGCACAAAATCCACATGGCTATTGCAGTAATACACTAAATAAATAAAGTTGTCTTCCCCAAATACCCAAAGTTACTACAGCACTCACTGGAATATACATTTCTGTTTAAAATAAACAGAACTTTGCTAAAATACATTGCAGAAAAGTGTTTGACACGAGTAATTTGCATGTTTTTCTAAATGACTGGTCATTACGTTAAGGTTTGCAAAAAAAGATCAAAACTTTTTTTGGACCAAGATGTTATCTGCCTACCTGAATGTCACAGGCAGATCTTAGGGTATCACTTTTTCAAAACAGGTGGTTATAAAAAGGAGAAAGATGCCCACCATCTCAGTGGTAGAAAGGAAACAAAGTATTTTTACAACAAATATAAAATAACGCCAGTCCCTGCTTAGCATCTCCCAAGAAATACCACGTCCTCAACTTCCACTAAAGTCAATGGGAATTAAGGGTGTTCAAAGAGTCTCAGGAGGTATTGAACACTTTATACAACACAGCCCTACATCTACAGCTGTAGACAAGTTAAAGAGGGGTGTGGTAACATAAACACACCATCACCATCATAATCCCGTAAATTAAGTCATTCTAAAGGTAACCTTTAATCTGTTCTTTTTTTTTCCTTTTCTTTTTCATTTTTTACTTTTGTATTGAATTATAATCAAGGCAGCACCTTAACTGTTTCCACAATGGAATGAAACCAGTGAAGTGGAATGCACATAAGAAAGAAATTACTATTGATCTCAGCCCAGGCCGCACCATGCCTTGCATAGCAAATGGTTTCCATTACCTTACTACCTTAAGATAATTAATGTGCAGTCACTGCCCCTATCTTATGTTATCGGTCATTCTGATACTGTTCAATTTCTATCAGGCAATTCTACATTTTAGATGGGAGAGGCTTCATCAATAACTGTCATTTGATGATAATTTTATAAGTCATGATGCCACCCACCCAATCTAATCTGTAAAATATGCACTTCATAGCTGATTGACTACCTGCTACTAAAACCCCACTCTCCAGTATCGTTTGCAACATAATTCTCTTCATGGCTTTTTAATTATTACTACAAAATATATTAAAAACTTGAGAAAAATCTTTGCCTCTTTCAACATGATCTCTTATTTGTTTTGTTTCTCTTAAAGTTTTTTTTTTTAAAATTTGGCCAAATGATATTCATATCATTTGTACATACTTCTAACACTGAAGAATTAATGGTTTTATAATTGTAGCATGATGTACAATTATGTCATACTACTACAGTTTAAATAAAGTTCCCATTTTGTGAAATTAATAACTTCATTTCAGTTATCTACGCAAAACTTAACACATTAACTCACACTTTCTCAGGACATAACATACGGTATATAGAAATATTACCTTTACCATAATATGGCTTTTTGACATGGCCGTCACTGGGTTTAGGCTTCCTGTCATCTCCAGAAAGGTGTCTTGGAGACTGTTCCTCATATGATCTCATATTATCCCTCCTTCCAGCTTCCACTGCCATTTTTTCTCTCATGGCTTTTGCTCTCTCAGTTTCCAAAGCAATTGCTTTCTCAAGCAGGGTTAAGTTACCTTTTGTCATATCAAACACTTCTTCAGACCTATCTGAAGTAATAGAGGTGGTATCATCGTCTCTTTCATGACAACCATCCTCCTTTGCACAGCTAGAAAAAGTCCTAGATCTGGGGCTCAACTGTTCTTCAAGCCTCATTAGGTTCATCATATCAGAGTAATTCCGGTCTGGTGTTCTTCCTTGGAAGTCATCTTCTTGCCTGACATGCTGACGAGTGTTCATGTTTTGTTGTTGATTTCTTTCCTGTGGGTTTGTCTCACTTAGTTTCCTAGCCAGATCAAAACACTGGTTCCTTAAGCACTCCAAACTGCTGAGACACACCTCTTCATCACTCTCCTCCACCATTTTTTCTGTAAGTCCATTGTTCACAGGCTTCCCTAGCATTACATAGTTCATATTCCTATTATCTTGCTGTGAAGTACTGTCTGCATAATTTCTGTCATTAATGTTTTCTGAAAGCACTACACCATGTCCTTGTGCTAATAATTTAAGGGAGTCCACTGTTTCCCTAACAACATCACTGTCTAAGTCTAAACTCAGCTCACTTTTCCGACCAATATTTTCATTTTTGTCACTATCATCTTCCAGACTATTAGATGTATTGCTGTTCATTTCTGATTCTGTCCTGGCTCTGTATGCTGCATCCTCTGCAATTTTGCCAAGATTTAACAATGACTTGGCCACCAGTTCATCGTAATTATCATACTCATCATTATTGTTATCGTCTTTTTCTGTGTCTTGCATTATTCGAGTATTGTGACAATTCATTTGATGGTCTTCTGCATAAAAAACAGAAACAAAGAAAGAAACAAAGAAAGAAAGAAAAAGGAAAAGAAAAGAAAAAAGTGGCTACAATTGGAACTGTTGTTGCAATCGCATGGATAGAAAACAAACTGCATGTCAAATATTGTTAATCATACAGCAATTCTATAACACTAAGGCCCATGTGAAGTGAATTTCTCTGCAGTCCATAAGGCTATTTTTGTTTATTTGCTATTCACATGAATTTATTTCACAAAACTGATATTAAAAAAACCCAATCAAAATGCTAATTACTACTACTGCTAAATATTATGGCATAAATACTTATGTTTCTCCTTTTACTTCTGTATTTACAGTTTTATGGGGTTTATTACAATCACATTCCTAATATGACATAATTGCCTATGTTTCCAACTTTTCTTACTCCTGTATGTCCTGTAAGTATGGTATATGGCAAAGGAGTGAGTACTACTGGATTTATTCTCTTACTGATGAACATGATTCACCAAAAGAGAAAGAATATATACCAAGCAGGAAATGATCACTCTTTTAACACCATACACACCATTAGTGCTAGATAACCAATGACTACTCAAAGAACAAAATGGCATTTTTACTTAGTGGATCCATCAGCAGAAATCAAAATCTCTCAGTTCAGCTATGCAAACTATGGAGAAGTAAGAATTTTACAAGAGCTGTTACATGAAAGGAAGATAGAAGCACCTGTATGCACAACATAACTTTAAGTAAATATGCTAGCCCAAATTATATGGTCATATATATGGTCATGTTATCTACAGTCTTGTATATTGTAACATAATGGTGCAGAGTTGCCACATCTTACTTTGCTTTGTTTTAGTAACTACTGAATAATAAAGGGATAGCTTAATAAAGATGGAGCCAATGTGAGGCCCTGAGGGTGAGATTCATCTCACCGAACTTTAGACATGAGCAAGGCAGACATCTACATCTATTAAAGCTATTTGATATTCCTGTTCTTAGTCAGTAAGAGAAGCAGACACTTGAAGGATACAGTCCCCCTGATCTGATTAAGATATCACCTTGAAAATAAAATTAGTAAGTACTAGAAGTGCCTGTTTCTCTACATTGACAACAAAAGGACTTAGACTAGATGCCTACCTTAAGAATATCCGTATTTGGTCAGATGAATATCATCCAAAGAGCATTTTCTGATATCTCACGTTCACTAAGAAGTTATGTCATTCTTAGACCCATTCTTAAATCACATATACATTCACTATTATTTACTAATGAACGTCACATAAATTATAATTTGATAATCAGCTACTCAAGCAGTATTTTAAAGTTTTGCATCACAACTGGAAAAGAAAGTTCTTAAATCTGTCATTACACTGACATGCTAGGCCAATGTTTCAGCTGGTGCAAATTGAAAGAAGCCAGAACAGCCAGGACAATTAACACCTGCTCAAGAGCTAGTCCATCAACTTCTGATAGCATCTTTTCAGCTTAAATGTATTTTCAACACTAGCACACCTAAACACATAGCATTTTCTAAAGTGTGACTTTTATGTTTTGGGTTAAACAAACCAAAGTGGGAAATTGCAGGTAGTAGGTGGCTTGTACACTAACATTTTGGCGACAAGAAATAATTTTTGATAAAAATAATTTTTATGTCAGTGGACAAAATAGTAAATCAGAATTTAAAATACAAAGCTCAACAGCACAATAATTAATATTTCAGCCACAAGACCGTATTCTTTCTACACAGTGGTTAGGGATCCTGGGATGATAGTAGGCTGTAGTTAAGCAGCAGAACTGATAGATGACTAGGCTACATCTAGGAGGAAAAAAAAATACTCTAATGGTAAAATACTATGTATAATATCTACTTGAATACAGAGGGAAGATAATTGTGAATGACATATAGTACTCTTATATGACAAGATATTCCAAGTCAATAGTGGGTTACTTATTTATCATTAAAGGTGGTTTATTTTAGTTGCCTTTGTTCTCAAGGTAATAATAATTCATATCAGAGTATCAGATTTTCAGTATAGAGGTACAGGATGCCACTTGCACTTCATATTTGAAAAATGTCCATCTTGAATGACTGCACAGAAGTATGCAGTTAAGGATTACTGGATAGTTTGTGCTATTTAAGAAGCAAACATTTTAATACACTGATAATTTTCTGAAGTGACATGCACAAACAAATCCCGAACTCATTTAACTGTTCAGGATAAAATCTGAAGCTAAGAAGATTTTCCAGTAGAAACTGCTACTTTTTGGGGTGCTTCTTGTAACTACGTCTGATGGGTAGTCAGATGTAAAGAAAGAACAACAAAGTAATTAAAGAAGCAGTGAGCTGTATCTCAAAGATTGCCAGTGCCTTCAAGTTTAAGATACCTACAAACACTGGTGAAATCAGACCAAATCTAGCTCTAAAAGGATACTGAAATAAAGAATAGGAAAAATACACATTTGAGAAAGTCATCCAGAGAATTGTGCAAGTATACAGTGACTCTTCTAGGCCAACTTTTGCAATGCGAAAAGTTTCAGGGTTTTCATTTTTAAAAAGTGGTTTTGTGTTTGTTTTTATATGAATAGGAGCCATATAAATGATCACCAGTGGGAGGAGTATGTTGTAATTTGCCTCTGCAACAGTGAAAAGACAAAATTCAAATCACATGCTGTATGAGTGAAGACATGCAAATCCTTTTCAGTAGGTGAAGCTGGGTGAAAGCTGTAGTTATGATGGTTTTTATTCTGTTTGTTTGGTTATATCCTTTTCAGTTCTTCTGCCCTTCCAATCCTAAAAAGAAGAAGAAAAAAAATGTGGTGGAGCAGAAGGAAGTGAAGAAGAGAAGCATGAATCCCAGATGAAAGAGGCAGGAAAACAAAATACTTTAATCAAGTTTTATTCCTCCTCTTTTATTTTTTGCATCTTCTTTGTTTAACAACTGTTTTGCTCATGTTTCTTATCTCCATGAAGCAGTTAATTTTAATGAAAAGGATATTTATGTATACTATGTCATTTTCTCAAAAACTGTCTGTTGGATGCGAAGCCTGCTCTCGTGAAGCACCTATGTCACCTGTCTATTAAACTGAAATTTTAAGTGTTGAATTTTTGTGTATTACTTAAGGATCTTCCGGAAAGTATGTCAGCCCAGCAGCTCCATGTAAACCTGTACGCCTTTTCTTTGATTCAGCTCTGCAAAACCTAATCTTGCTTTCGCTTTCCATTTCTATCATTCCTAATATTTAACCTTTAACTCAGTAACTACATTTGTACTGTGCTGTTTAATGGCTGATTGTTGAACATGCAGGCCTAAAGCATCTGCTCTACCCTCTATGTAAGTCATAAGTTTTGTAACCATTGACCCACAATGCATCTGTTTAATTGGCGAAGAGGCTGAGTTTGTCTCAAAAAGACACAAGTTAGCCAGTTTATGCGAAGAGTGCACAAAGTTATCATATAACCTTTTTCTGTTAGCTTTTGGGTTGCATGGGCTAGGAATATGCAGCACAATTTTAAAAGAAGATTATTTTAGCCCTCATTTGTGCAATGCTATGACAATTTAAGTATTCTTCATTGCAAAATTTGTTCAACTCCCAGCAGATATAACAAATGACAGGAGAAGAATTAAGTGAAAAGTATGTGGAATAACTATAAAAAGCTGGAAGACTTTAGCCATCTCAACAGAAGTGCACTCTTGTGTTGCACTAAAAAAAGTGAGCAATTTGGTTTCTTATTGCACCTTTCATCCAAGGATCTCAAAGCACTTTACAAACATTATTTTAAAAAGCCTCACAACACCCCTGTGAGGTAGGTATTTTAATCCCATTTTACAGATGGGAAATTGAGACACAAAGAAATTGAGCGACTCTTTCCATGTCATACCAGGAGTCACTGGAGCATAACGACTACAGCCTCTACGTCCTTGATTATTTCCTCCCTTTGTTCCTATTGCATTCATATTTACATATTTTTTATTTTTTTTTCCTAAAGAAATGGCTTGCTGTTTTAGTGCAGGGAGTCATGCAAAACAGCACCTTCTTTTTGAAAAGGAAAATGTACAGCATTTAGTTTGAGAGATTCTGCAGAGAGAGGCAATGATACTTCAATAATAGCTGCTACATTCCTACCAAAGGCCAAAGACTTCACAAACAAGACTTTCCAAATCTGTGGTCCACATACCCAATTACTCACTTTCTCCCAAGCACAGGAAAACATGATGGCTAACAAGCTGAACTTTTATGCGATCATACAAGCTTCCTGCCCAGATGGATGGTTTCATTATCCAGGCAGCACTGCATGCTTTAAAACGCTTCACTGCTCTTGCTACCGCCCCTTGTCAACTCCTAAGGGCTCAGCATATGATACTACTGCACCACCATTTTTCTCCCTCGAAGCTGTAAAGTGAGGTCCATGTGTAACATCTCCACATTACCATCTATGATAGCTGGCCTATGAGAAAAGCTTCGCAAGAAGAGACACTAGCACAAATGAATCGAAAATCTTAGAAAGTTACAACATTGTATGAGGCAGGGGGTTGTTTGCACATTGCCTCCTCCAATGGGAAAATCTTATGAATAAGAAACTAAAGAGCTGGAAAACTTAGTGAGCCCTTGACAACTTCTCCACTCCACACTACAGAAAGAGAGAACACATGTAACTTTCCAAGGGCCTAAGCAAGGTCTCTAAAAGTCTGAACACTCCTATTTACACAGGATTTTGATCAGAGCCCAAGCCTTTGAATATGCCTGTTTCAGGGACTAACTGGAAACTGAAGCCGACTATGTGCAATTCTTTCTTCGACTCTGCAAAAGTTCCTGAAGTTCTTTTACACCTTAAGCACTTTAGGTGAAGACCTAAGCAATTTGGTTTTACAGTACCTGATTTCTTTATGGGCCCTTTATTACCTAATAAAAGTCGCAAGAAAAAGATAACTGTTCACTTCTTTACCTGATGCACTCTAATTATTCCATTATATCTAATTTTTTAATAATCCTCCCCTTCAGCTTGCTATACCTACTTATAATAGCTGTAATACTGGGATTTGCTGTTTAGACTCTCCTACAATAATTATAGTATTCAACTAAAAACCAAAACTCAAAGTAAATGAAGAGTAGAAATCATTAAGCACGACAAGGAAGATCTGAGCTATAGAACATGGCACATCACAGTATGATTCAGTATTATAAAGTAGGAGTGAAGGCCACAGAGCAAGCCCATACAGACTTTTAAATGACTTTCAAATACTGTACATAATTTACTGTGTTTTTTTATTTTCTTCCTTCCCACCCCCCAGTCCTCCCAGTTACATTTTGGTCTTTTTATGGGTTCCATTTTTTATCTGGTTTTGCACACTGGAGAATTAAGTACTATTTTTTTCCCTCTAGGGAGTAAAATGGATCCTTAGAGATCTGAATTTCTTTCCTACCATGGACTGATTGCTGACATATAAAAGCATTTCTTGGGTTTTTTTTCCTCTTTTTACTATTAAAACAATTTTTAAATAGACAAAAAAAATGAATACTAATAAATTATTTTGGCATAGCAACTTTTTTAAGATTTCTGTACAAATCAGTGTATTCTCATCTAAATGCACAGGTGTTCGTATGTAATCAATGTCCTGAAACGTTCTTTTTTTCTTTGCTCATGCCATTCTTATAGCCCATGATTATGCTTCTATGTCATACCTGCATACATAGCATCTTAATCTACAGTTGTTCACATAAAGTACTGGTAGAATATAGATGTTTTTACTTGGATTATTCTTATTAATATCATAGAATTAGTCAAGAATTTAGAGAAATAGAGAAACCATCAGACAATCCAGATGAATGAGGATGCAATGCATTTTTAAAAATTAGGTCATTTTTATTCATCTATGTTTTCCTACCTTATGTCTCTGTGAGCTACCTGTATCAGTACAGTTTTGGAAAAGGATCTGAAGATATTTGACAACTACTCTGACAAGACCATGACTGTGGTAATTTTGCTACCAGTGACAGATAAATGTTCTAGGTTCTGACTTAAGCCAATATACTCCATTTAAGATTTTGTCTTTTCACCACAAGGTGCTTCTTGCCTTTTTTTAATCTAGAGTATCTCACATGCCATCTACATTGCACTGGTGCTATGACATCATGGAGTAGCTGAGGTTGGAAGAGACCCCTGCAGGCTATCTGGTCCAACCCCTGCTCAAAAAAAGGACCAGCTTGAAGCAGATTCTCAAGGACCTGTCCTGTCAGTCCAGTTTTGTCTACGATGGAGACACCACAGCATCTCTGGGAAATCTGTCCATAATTGACAACCCTCACTGTGAGTCATGGTGAAAAAGTCCTTCCTTATTTCTTAATGGAATTTCTGTTGCTACAGCTTGTGTCTGATATCTCTTATCCTGTTACTGCACACATCCATTTTCCCTCTACCATCCACCTAAGTAGCTTAAGGCCACCGTAAGATCTCCCCATGGCCTTTTCTTCCTCAAATGAATGAACTCTTTTTATCAATCTCTTTTTGTACATCATGTGCTCCAGCTCTTTATTGATCATGGTTGTTCCCCACTGGACCCCAGTATTTCAAGGCTTTCTTGCACTGATGAGCCCAAAACTGGATCTATGTTCCACATACAACAGTCTAAATGCTGAATAAAGGGGAATAATCACTTCCCACAACCTTCTGGTTACAATCTCCAGTCTTTTCATCCTGACAGCCAAACACTATTTTCAAAAAGTCAAAAAGCAGTGAATATGCTGAGGATTCACTACAGAAGGAGCAGAAAATACTTTTCAGTTACCTACAGTCATCCTTTCAAGTAGATAAGGTCCCTGGTTGGTATGAAGCCTGTTAGTTTGGATTGTAGTATCTGCAATATTTGATATGAAGGCATATGTTTAGGTTTGAGAATGAACTTGCTGTGATCAGAAGAAGATATGCTGGGTTTACAAAGGCAATACAATTTAGCCAGTCATTCCCATCTGGTCCATGCTTCTTTGAGAACTAAGTTCAGGCAGCCCTTAACTGTTTTAACCAGACTTCTGTCTGGGTAGATAATGAGACAGATTTAGCTGATGACTGGTATTCATATCATCCTACCTTTTCTCCCCAGGAAGTCTGTATGAGGGAGGGGAGATATTCTGTCTCATAGCCCTACAATGACTCAGTGGAGTATGGCAGTTTCTTGCTTTCTCTCAGGATTCCACACCTCAGCAGGACAGAAGGCAATGAGGAATCCAAAGCTCTTCTCCACATACTGTGATACAGCAGAGACACAGCAGGGAGCAGAGGACCAGCTGCACCAATGGGAGGACATCCATTCAGCTCTTGATATGGAGCTTCTCATGGGGCTACTCCAAAGGCTGCTTAGAAGACAGTGATCCCTACCTATACCCCTCTCCATGATCACTGCTTTGGAAAGAACGCAGCCTGAACAACACATTTTCAGTTCTCTAACATTTTCTTTTTCACATACAAATCTCTGTGGAAGACAGGTTGGAAACTGTTACTGTAGGGATAAATAATCTCTTTTGCTTGTTTTTCAGCTCAGACCTCTGACTCAATGCAGATGTCCATATTGAACATGTCTCCATACGAACTAGACATCTAGATCAGGCAGTGAACAAAACCATACATCCTGGAATGTGATTTATTTAATCCTAAAGTGTCTAAAGTGGTTTGGCCAAATTATTCCCTAAAAGTGACTATTGATCTTGAATGGTTCTAAATTAAACTAACAGGATTAATCCTATCCCAATTGCTTTTACTCAAAACTTTCAAACTGATCGTTGCTGAACTTCAACAATATCTTTAGTATAACACCGTAGGAATTGCAGGGAGGAAGGAATAAAGAAGCTACCCAAAAGAAGCTGTCCTTAGGTGCAAAGATATATAGGGAAAGGTTGGTGTGGATGTTTTTGATGGGATAGATGCTCGCGTTATGTGAAGAGAGTTATATACTACTGGATGTGTTTGATCTCCATTGAAAGTTTAATTACTAATTTTTAGTTGTGTTTGATTATCAAAGGAAGCCAATTTGTGCTTTGATAATAATCTGACCTGACTGAGAGAGGGGACAGAGGCACACGACTGATGTTTCTAGAGGATGAGAGAACTGCTAAATATAATATTGTTGAAATTTCTTTTTCCTGTCATTTTTTTCCCTCAATGAATTCGGTGCCGAAAGATCTGGAAGGACAAAGAGCGCATGAGTTCCAGACATTACTTCATCTGAAATGTAAACTTTTTTGTTAGGAGGTTTGTTCCTTTTTTTCCTTATTCTTTTGGCTTCTTCACCCACATTTCACTCATTCCCCATCTTTTTGTGACAGGAAAGGCTGAGCAATACTCCATAGAATAAGGTAAGAGTGAATACAAAGGTGCTTTGCCTATTTGATTATAGCCATTCTGTAATAAACCAGCTATGGACAGAACTGCGGATGAAGCAGTGGCATATGATTATTCATGCCACTACACTTTTAGTGAAGCCCTGGAATTATTTTTACTTGGCTGACTTAACACCCTTCCAGAAGTGTCCAGACACAGTTCAAAGATGTGCCTAGGGACCATTCCTGAGGAGTTTGAATGTGGTGATCCTGTTTTGGAAGGTAGAAGTTTAACTGTACGGACTCAATCCACGCAACAGCTGAACTCAGATGAGTGGAATATGGTCTATTTTATTCACTCACATAGATGTAGTCTTTGATTACTGTGACTGAAGAGATAGAGAAGAAGGCAGGAGAATCTGTAAGTTGGGATCTATGGAATGCACGCTGTTAACCATAGCTTCAGAAGGAAAGAGTAAAGCAAATAGGAACCAATTCTTTTAACGGTGCTACTCCAGTCAGTCACTACCAAAAATATCATGGACCTCAAGAAATAGAAAATGGTGCAGCTAGCTCTTAGCTAGCTACAAAGAGTCTTTATTTTCTTCTGTTTATTTGCCATCTATATTACATGTACAGATGGCCCACGTGTTTGGAAATGTTTAAAAAGGAGATCAGAGTACTAGAGACCTGTCAAATGCAGGAAATGTATGCTATGGTAACAGATCTAAAAAACCTTTTCCTGCCACTACTTCATCTGCTAAGATATTTCCAGTGAGGCTGTTCCAACTACCTGTCCACCTAAAGAACACAGAGCGCCACCACTTTAGAAACTGTCAGTTCCTCTACGAGGGATTTCCCACTGCTGTTCAGATCTGCACTGTAATATCTGTCCTAATGATCAAGGTCTGTGTCTCATAAAAGGAAAACTTTTGCTGAACAAATGTAACCACCTACACATTTACATATACTTCTATATATTTCTGACTAAAAATATACCTACATGCAATGACGGCAGTGGCTTTGTAGTCAGCCTGAGAGTGCCTAAATAGTGTGGCACAATCTCAGGGCACATCTCTGCTGGAACCCTTAGTCCAACTAGCCTCATAGAGACAACAAACTACAAAGTGGAGCAACCAAACAAGTAACCACAATAGCCAGTTTTCCAAAATACACACACACACATAGATACAGAGATAATCTTACACTCTGTAAAACTAAAACCTGAGTTTGAGTCTGGTACGAGGATGCTTGGAAGTTGTCTTGCTGGCATTCACTGGTGAAAGTAATATACATGAGACAAAGTCAATACCCCTACCTCTGCCTGAAATGATTTTTGGTTTTATTTTTTTCATCAAGTATTCATTAGTCAATTCATACTGAAACCATTCTAAATATTGTTCACTTTCAATTGCACTTTGTATGATTATTTTTAGTCTCTAGTCTCATTAACTTAAATTTCTGCACACTGGAGTATCTGAGCTACTTAACAGCCAATGGAATTAACCTACCCAACACAAACTTTTCCCCTCTCTCCCTTTGTTTGCTGCTGTACTATGTTTTATAGTGCAAAACTATTTTTTTAATGGAACTGCATCAAATCTGTTCCTAAAACTCAGATAAACTGTGTGCATCATATTCACACTTCCTATCTTCTCAGTGACGTGCAATTTGTGTATTTCAAGCAAAAAACGTATTTGCCAAAGGACAATTGTTCTTTTATGAATACATTGCTATTGCTTTTTATTACCTTTCCAATGCTAACAGTTCTATGATTCTATGATTTCTAAATGGTAATTTTGTCTCACCACTGTTTGTATCTTCTCTACAGATCAAATAAAGTTTAATAATCCTGGTTTTCCATATTATAAAAAGTCTCAGGGAGTGTACAGTTATTGGTTGGGTTTTTAAAAGTGCTCTTCATGTGCCTAGTTCTGACTCTCCTAATGAGAATGATATAAGATTCCACCAGTGTAGCATAAAGACACAGTAAGTTACATCACATCATGAACTGAAGGAAAATACTCTCATGTTAGGGAGGAGAAATACAACAACAGAACTGTATTGTGCTGCACTTCTGGGGGGTGTGGGTATTTTGTCTAACCCTGATCAGCTATACTGTAAAATTATCAATCATCTTAAAGCCTTCCTATTGTTAATTTAAAAGATTCCGCTTAATGCAGATTCTAGATTGCATCTTTCAAATCCTTCTCATTTCCTGCTGCTCAGAAGAAATCCTAGCAGCACGTTTCACTTGCCCTCTGCAGTACTCCCATGCTGACCTACTAGTCATTTCTTAATGTCCTTCTTCATTCTTTTCTCTGCCCCTCCTCTTCCCCCCACGTAAGTCCTGTACTCCCTTTTACACTTGGAGCTTATGGTTTCGAATTCTGTGTCAGAAGACCTTCCGGTCATTGAATCAAATTTGTTCTTAAACTCATACTAATCTTTGATGGGCATTTCAACATGAATCACTTACTTAAAAATGTATCTTATGAATAGCAGAAGCAATTTCTACACCACTTTCATACTGGAATTCTCATGTGGCATGTTGTATAGAAAGGAACAGTCATATTGCTATTTCTCTTGGCAATACAACTACATCTATGCTCATCTGTGGTTTCAACCTAAGAAACATCTAAACTCTTAACACTGGTCAACTGCTCAAGGCTCTGCTTCTACGTGTACCAAACCAGCTTCAACATTAAGAAGCTCTCCACCTACCACTTAAGCCTTGAAGGATTCTAGACACTGGGTGGTTTCACACAGAAGTTCCCAGAGACATCTAATCCAACAGGTATGCTCTAATACACACCTGAAAGAAAAAGGCTTCCCATAAAAGCGTTGCTCTGGTTGCCTTGCTTTAATTTGCAGCCAAGGGAAAAAGTTCCTGTTTCCTTCTTCATTTCTCCTGCTCACCCCCACCCAACAATCTCACAGGTAAAATGCATTGTTTAGTAGGTCGCTTGCTAAAGAACTGGAAGACTAAGAGTAAAAGCTCTCAGCTGGAATGGATTCAATAACATATCTCCCAAAAAAGTTCACTAGTCATCCCAGTAAAAGGTAAACTGGTTACAAGCCCCACTAGGAAGCAGAAAACATAAGAGTAGCATAAGATGCAGGTGTTGGTTTTGGGTGGCTTTTTTATGCTATCTGGGTAATGCAAAAAATGTACCGTTTTTACTATACATATTATACAAGGGCATTTGCCTAAAAGAGGGGAATGTAGTGTCTCATCCCTGCTCCAAGGACTGATTTTGTAACCTAATATTAAGCAGTCAATTCACAAAATGGCTAGAGTGTCCTTGGAGCAAAGACAGTAACCCAGCATGTCCCTTTTTCCCAGAAGAATGACTCCCTTCAGTCTACTGCAGTTCTTGAGGGTTTTTTGTACAATGTGATACAGCTTCAGAAGAATGTCCAAGAGCATTGCTTATGCAAAGCAATCTCTGGTCTAGCTTCTATCCTTCTGTGTTAGTAAAAAAGGAAATAAGGTACTGAACGCCTGCATCACCTCTCACATTCAATCAAGGTACCTGAGTTACAGATAGGAGCAGAACTTCCATTTCACTCTATTCTGAAACATTGATCTCACTTTACCAAATACAAGAGGATCCTTGGCCCCAAGAAAAGATTTCAGTTTCTATTCACTTAAAAGTTGCCTTTTCTGTCTGTATTTTCAGATAAGGACATCCACAGACTGCTTTCATTGCATAATAAACAATGCAAATATAAACATTAGTATGTCCAACACCAGCCTTATTCCTAATGATCTGGTAATAATTATCTATCATTCTATATTTTCACTGTTACTTTTTTAAAATATATTTTGTGCTTAATGATCTCAGAGCAAAGTTTTGTTCAACATATTGGAACAGAAAAAGAAACAATTTCTAACTTTCAGTTGGATGACAGTCTTTAAAGCTGAATAATGTTTTAACTACTGCAGATGATGAAAAGACCGTCTTCCATAAAAACTTCATTCCAGTGCTTTACATGGTGTCCAAGAAACTGTTTGGCAAATGCATCTTGTTTATACAGAACTTCTACCATAAACTGAGGCAGTTGTTGAAACAATAGATTGATACAATAGAAACCAGAAGAAAAGCAGTTGCACAGTACGCCTTGAAAGTGTGTATGGCAAGTAAGGGATCTCACTACACGTGCTTTGGAAAAAAAGACATAACCTAGTCTGACATGGGGCTGGTCAGCTTTGCAAACACTTCTGTATTAGATGACTGGAAGTAGTCATGCCGCACTCACCTTTCCCTTGTTACCACCAGTCACCCATCCATATCTACAGAGCACAAGGAAGAAAACGCTTGCTAGCTTTGTTTGTTTTGCAATTGTAAATTCAGCTCTTCTGTCATGTTCCTTTAGTGTCACAGCAACACAACTACTTACTCTTCCTATTAATATCATAGCCTGCAAAATTAAGCTTTTGGAATGACATAATTATCAGATTGATGAGTTCACCTAATAAAACCTCATTAAGTCTTGAGCTGCCAATCCTGCTAACTGGCAAAAATTTCTTTTACAGAGCCATCACAAATTTTTGATAAAACAGTAATATTTACTGCACAGAGAATATATCTGACATGGATTCCTCAGGAAAAAAAATAGAATAAAGAAAACCCAAGCATAGTGATATGGATACTTGACACACACAATGTTAGTAACTGACTATTTTCAGTACTTTCTGCATGAAGCTTTTATGTGCCAAATAATTTTGAGGATTTCAACAGCAGTGACCAAAACCAGCTTGGGTCCATAACCACATTAGTGGCCTTTTCTAATTACTACTTAACATCCTTTACCAAACTCCGTGAAGCGGTTTCTTTCTTAGCATTAGTCCTCTTCATCTTCCACTAAACGACTTGGCCTTCCTTGCCTTCCAGCTCTCTAATGGTAGCTCCCCCAGTCAAAAAATATCTGTAAAATACATTAATTCACAGAAAGGAAAGTATCTCTCATGGTATTAACAGCACTATGTCGTATGTGATACAGGTAACAAAAGAACAAGACTGAATTGTTCTGAGAACTGTAAAATGAGAAAGAAATGCTTCTATAATAAAATAAATAATAAAAGTATTCAGTATTACGTATGTACGCTGATTATACATCAGTGTTTTTGTTTCAAAAGAATGCTTTGTTATTGTTGTTTATGTATTTCAGTGAAACAAAATTTCTGTGACTTAAGGCATTTGCCAAGACTGCAAATTTGATTCATGAAAATAGATATGGATCAGAAGAAATTATCAATCCAGTCTGGAATTTTATTTAATTTCATTTTATTATCTCCTGAAGGAACTGCAATAGTGGAAAATTAAATCCTACAGCTACCAAATAAGGTCCTTTGCTTTTCGGGGTCAAAAAATGCCATTTGTGTTCACTCTTTTAGGACAAAAACTGTAAGCTTGGCAGGAATTACAAATTAATAGGGTGATCAAAATTTTTCCTTAGAGCTGCACTCTAAACACAAGAGGAAAACCAGGAACCTCTAACACTGACCAAGGAAACTTATTTTTAAGAATCATTGTATCTGTAGAATCAAGAAGGTTTCATACAGAGTGTGTGGTGACTGTGTAAACTGTACAGTGTGGACAATGCAATCTTTGAAGTAGCACTGTGAAAGCCAAAGGAATTCAAAGAGAGAACATAAAGAGTTTGGTTTTGCACAACCTGTGAATATGTTTCCAGAAATGCCATATACCACATATGAGACTTTCAATAACAACATCAGGTTGTTTTGTCTGCAAATAATGTTGGTTTTTAAAGCACTACAGCACATAAGCAAATAGCTTCTTGGCATGGTTGTGCCAAAACCAGGAGATCATTGATAGTGAAGCAGTTACAGAGAGTCTGAGTGAGAACAGGAATACAGTTCTAAGGCTACAGCACTTGCTTTGTATTTCTTCTTCAATCCATCTTATTCCAGCAACAATTAATTTTACTGTATGATCTTGCCAGACAACAAATGAAAGAGGCAAAATCAAGGATCCATTTAGCATTTACCTGCAGGCTGAAGGATGCAATGGAAATACAGAAAAGGCAACCTCTACACAGTCTGTTCTTGAGGATTGCAACCTGTGAGAATCCAAAGCAGCACTGCTGAGATACATGGTTCCTTTCCAGACCGACTGCTCTGGCAA
This sequence comes from Psittacus erithacus, assembly GCA_009867235.2. Taxonomy (NCBI): domain Eukaryota; kingdom Metazoa; phylum Chordata; class Aves; order Psittaciformes; family Psittacidae; genus Psittacus; species Psittacus erithacus. The sequence goes on along the minus strand of WYDI02159260.1, from coordinate 43,892 downwards.
GACTACAGAAAGGTTCAGTCACACATAAGCCCTGAAACAGTCTGACATTAGAATGGGTCCAATATCGCATGTTCAGCTAACACTGAAGGAAAGAGTTAGTGGATTAAAAGCACAAGCAAGAAACCCCATGCCATATAGAACAGATTCAGAAAGAAGGAGAATTAAAATCAGATGTGGTGCACAGTGTGTTCCATGATGCTCTTACTGTCGCCTTCAGTTCAGACTCTGAACTCCTTAAGCATTCCAACGTCCTCTACAGAATTTCAGCTTGTGTCAACAGAAGTTGTGTACAGCAGAGATCTATAATCTGTCTCATCAAAGGTGAATAATTTCTTTACACTGCATAAAGCTATAATTGAATCATTTGCTCTTGAAGGATCAGATATTTCACATTATTATTTAAGGCCTTTTACATGTAGGGAAGGACCTACATGTGCAAACCTCTACATCAGAAATATACTTAAGTACATTCTTAACTTTAAGCATTAAAATAAAGAGGGCTACTAACTGCTTGAAGTTACATGTAAGTTTCTGGACACAACCTGGAAGGTTTAATGAGCTTCTGTGTTAAACATTCACACAGAAGGAGACCTTATAAATTAGTTCTTCAAGAGAAGGAAAATTTAGGTATTATGTGTGCAAAACTGTCACATAAATGTAACTCTATTGACATGAAGTTATTCTTGATTTGTTCTGATGTAAACAAGCTCAGTATCAGGACCAATCTCACTCTAGAGAATTCAAAAATAATGTTTAAATAATGCTCTTAAAAAATTATACTGTTTACAAGCAGCAAATAGTAAATACCTTGAGCATGGAACAGAGCAGCAAGTTTACTAGCTAATACCACAGTCATATTTAAGCGATCCACCAACCAACGAACCAACCAACTAACCAACCAACCAACCAACCAACCAACTAACCAACTAACCAACCAACCAACCAACCAACCAACCAACCAAACACAAATATGTAACAATTGTAATAAATAGATCTGAACTTCTTACACAAGAACTAGAGATATCCAGAAGGTATTTAGCTGTTTTTCCCCTCTACTCCACAACCTTGAGGTTTCCAGCTCAGAACATGTGCCAATTCTTCATGCAAGTCAAGGAAAAAGCCCAAACATACTGCCAGATTTTTAAAAACAATCTTACTACTTAAAGAAACGTGAAAATGGGTAGAACACCTATCTTTAGGTCCAGGTGGTAGCTTTAATTCATTTTAAAAGTAAACTGCAACACTTTTTGAGACATCATCTGTGATGGATTTGATTAATGTATCAAATTTCCTCAGGTCTAAAATCAGCCTAACTCTTTCTGGTCCTGGCAGATTATGAAATATCTGGAGTACGAGCCATCTTGAATGCCTTCACGTGATATGAGCTAAATTGTGGCTTAGAACACTTGTGCCAGGAGCTCCTTCAACAGAGCCTTCTTTCTATAACAGAAAATCTTTGTGAGACAGTCTTTGGGACTCAACTACCTGAAATGAGCTCTTCTAAGAAGTAAGTACTTCAGTTTGCCTTACAAATCAAATGCATCCTTCAGATTTCAACCCAAAGGTTCTCAGAAGAAGTATCATAACAGAGAAGGGGCACTCCAAAAGCAGCCATTTCTACTCCTTCCCATTCATATTGCAATTTACAGGTTAGGTTATCATAACACAGGTCATCTATCTGCCCTTTCTTTCTGGGATATAAGGGAAATTGGAAAGATTTATCTTTCCTGTAGTGGTGGTGCTGAACATAAGGGCTTCTCAAGTCTGTTCGTAGATAGATGAATAAGATACTTGTTCTTTAAAGAGATCCAATGTGTTTAATGAAAATTCAAAGAGAATATTGTGGCCGCTGCTTGGGAATTTTAAGCATTAAAATTGGTTCATAATATTAAGCATTTGAGTATTAATATTGGTTCAACAGATTCTGTGTAGAAATACAAGCACAGAATTGAGGACTCAAAGCATTTGTTTGTTGGGGTTTTTTTATCATTATTTTATTTTAAATTGGTATTTTTAGGTTTATAGGAGTGTTTCTTTAGGATACCTTTGTATTATCCAAGTCCTTTAGTCTATCAATGATGAGGCTATAAAGACGTGATTTCAAAAAAGGCCAAGATGGTTTCAGCAAATGTCCAAATATTTTCCATAAGAACTGTATACCTACATTACCTGTATACTACAGATATACTCTCAGAATCCCATCCAAAATTCACTGTCTTTTAACAAAAAGGATGAGCAACGAGATGCCAGTAAGGTACTTGAGTTTCCCATGATTTACCCTTTTCTAACAGAAAACTGTATTTGGTCTAAGAGGAGGTAAAATACCTTACCTTTCTCCTCTCTCCCCTTCTACTGCATCAGCTACTGCCTCTGTAGTCCTATACTGGCTGATGGAATCCTTCTATCACCAATACTTCTGATTTTAACTGTTTTGTCCACCTAGGCTATAGTTATGGAAATTTTCTGAACAGCATACTTACAGCATAAGTGACAAACTTTTATCAGGACTGTGCAGAGACATCCTAGCAGTCTCTGTAGATAATTCTGAATTTTGTTTCTGGAGATAGAAACACTTAAATCACATTCAGACTTCCTGCTAATGTGACATAAAGGTAGATGGAGGTTTACTACAATATTTACAATATAGTGAGCAGCAAGTGATTGAGACAACTAAATTCAGAGCTCACAGACCTAATTTTTTCCATGTAGTCAATAAAGAAAGGCAAGTGCCATATTCAGACCATGTAGTTTTATAATCCTTAACTTCAATTGCACTTTGTTTCCCTGGAAAAACAACAGCCCAAATTCCACCAGAGCTACTTATAAGCGGAAAAAAGCAAAATGTCAGGATCCCTACTGAAACCAATAGGAAACAAACTACCTAAAACCTCCAGATTTATTGATAAGGCTCTAGATCCCACCAGGAACAAGACACTATCACTCTCTACTCTTTGCCATAGATATAAGGAACTCCCTAATGCCTTCCTTAATAATTGCTAGAAACCGTTTCTTGCAAATCAGCTGTGCTTTTAAATGGGATTGTTGCATAGTGATTACTATGTTGATTCTCAAAATATCATGTTCTTGGGTTTTTTTAATAAAATTCTATTATCACTTTTCCCATTTCATAAGGATTTTTTCTTAATGACTAGTATTTTACATGGAACACATACATATTTATTAATGTACATGCGTATTATTACTGGAATAGCATGGGATCCTAAGAAAAACTTGACCTATGTAAGTTTCAATTCCATATAATATGCAGAGAAGCTAATACAGATAATTCTGTAAACCTTTTGCAGTTCTTAACCACAGCCTACTATATATGGAAGGAAAGCAGTCAAAAAGCAATGTCAGCCTTCGTTGATTGATTAGGACCACTAACTGAATGTGTAACTGTTGGAATAAGTAAACCACTGTGTTTCATTATGATAGTAAAAGTAAACTGAGTATGAAGCCTGCTGGCTTGCCAGAAGCAATTTTCTTGAGCTCTTGAGTTTTGCATAGATTTTTTTTTCCTTTTATCATTTTTGATAGTGTAGATTCAAAGTTTTTCAAGTCAGCTGAAATCACAGCAGCAGTTGCACCATAACCTAAACACCAGCAAACTCAGTCACCGTTAGCTCTTAAAGAAACTGCTAGACATCTGCATTTGCCCATCAGGATAGCAATAGCAGTTGCACATCAGTCTGACCTAACACAGCTTCTCTTCCAGGTTCTGAAACAGGAGAGATTCTGCAAGAGGAAATTGCCTTTCTCTGGCATCAAACTCATGTAACTTTAAGACTGGCCATTTATGCTCTACCGATTTTGTTTGCAAATTCAAGCAATTGAGGAGATGCTACAGATTCAGATAGCTGAGAAAATGCTTATAGCTACCCAGCTGGCCACCATCTTGCCCAAATGGAAAGGATACTTCCAAACTCTGTCTATAAGATTTAAGATCTGGCCTTACAGAATGCTGAAACAAAAGTCATACAACTTTCATACCTGGTTCCTAAGAGGAATCCAACTGAGGAGTGCTGAAACCTTTTCTTATATTTTTATTGGTTAGAAAGGTGAATCTACCCAACCAAAAACGTGTTCCCTGGAAATGGGAACAAAATACTTTTTAGATAGCTCATTAATTTTTGCATGTTTCTTTCATTTCACCCCAGTGCATTATGATGTCTGTCATCAGCATATGGACTCTCAAGTAAATGGACACTGATTACATATTTTGAAAATACTGGCAATATAGAGTCCAGCATCCCAAGAAAGGGAAAGGTGAATAGGTTAATCACATTGCTACTGCATTCATTTGGTTACTACCAGTGACCTGTTTGTCTAAATGGCATTTATTCCATAGTACAATAACCAAAATATAGGAATATTAGAAGGACTTTATCTATGTAAACCTCTCACTCTGTATTTTTAATAGAATCAACTAAAGCACACAGCATTCAAGTCTCAAAGAACCAAAGTATATCTTAATAGTTCATTCTGAATACTTTCTTAGGGGTAGGGGTATGGGGAAGTATGGGACAAAATTTTCAAAGGGAAGAGGCCCATTTTTGCTCACAAAAATTATCTGCAAAATTGTGACAGCATTTATGTGGGCAATCACTGACATTATATAAGCAGATCCAGCAAATACACTTGCAAATGATCAGTACAGGCACCCAGCTGTAGCTGATGCTTTGCTTGTACCTTCGTGAATATTCTCCTGGTAACAGCATGCACTAATCTACCACTAGGATTACATTTTATGCACACATTTTTAGCACAAACACACCTCCACCCTCCTTGTTTGAAATGTGAGTGCATGTGTATTAAAAAATATTTGGAAGACAGACTTATTACAATAAATCTTAAGGGAACGCAGTGGGGTATATTTTCAGTGTGGAGCTGAAAGATTTAACTGCATGACTTCCACAAGCTTTAATGAGCACTGCACAGCTAAATCGTCACACACCACACTAGAAGATTAACCCAGAAAACACACACTGTTTACTTTTTACTAATACTCTGATTATTACCACGTTCTTCCTCCTCCTCCTCTTCTTCCTCCTCCTCTTCTTCCTCCTCCTCTTCATCCTCCACATCTTCACCTTCCTCTTCATCCTCCTCTTCTTCCTCTTCAATCTCTTCTTCGTCTCGATCTATCTCCTCATCATCCTCCTCCTCATCACCTTGCTCCTCATTATCATCAGAATATTCCTCCTCTTCTTCATCCTCTTCCTCTTCTTCCTCTTCTTTTTCATCCATCTCCTCTGTTCCATCAGTTTCATAGCACTCATCTACCGAAGAGTTGTCTGCTTTAACCACAAAGGGCTTTCTTTTGGGGGCTGGTTCTTGGGGTTGCTTATCTTGTGTTTTTCTTTTTTTTGCCAAAGGACAGCCATAAACACTGCAAAAAGAGAAGGTGGGAATTATTACACTATTCTGCAGATTTCTATGGGGCAAATTGTATAACTCGTGTTATTTAGTCATGTATTCTAATTCTACACCATTATTAGTTGCTGTTCTCAAATGTGTATTTTAAAATTAAAGTCCTGCTCAGGCAGTAACGACCAAGGGGGAGGACACTTACAAAACCTGTGAAATTGCGAACGACTATTATTTGCCTGAAAGTGTGACATGTACATGTCAGAACTGAAACAAATGTGCTGTTTTCCTTCTCATTGTTTTCTCTCTTCTGCATGTTACACTCATTTCTAAGGCAGATGAGTACAGCTTAAAAATGAGCAATCTTATCCTACCTGTTAGCTATCAGTACAACAACCAGGAATAAAGCAATACTTCATAATATTGAAATATTCAGTAAGGTCTTGATTGCATACAATTAAGACATGTTTCAATGATATTTAAATAATGAAAATACAACCACATTCTTAATGCTGCTGTTTAGTGTTATTGTTATAAATTATTAATTGCTCATAAGTTCCCCACTGCTATGCTACAAGTCTGGACAAAGGGGAAAACAAGCTCCCCAATACAACCAGACAGAACAGTTTTCAGAGCCAGTGTTGGAAGTGTTCTCACACTGAAAAAAATCCCAAAATATAAACAAAATCCTTTGTCAGCGGAGAAATTCAGACTTTTCAAAGTGGAGCACCACCTCCTCACCTATCATGTTAATGCATTGTAACATAAATAGCATTTCAGAGTTCTGGTCTTGTACCAGAGCAGCCACATCTCAAAGATCACATAATCTGTGTTTACTGAGTGTGATCACCCTTGTGTAATCTCTGTAACCTGCTACAGAGAGGGATTGCACACAAAAATTGCTTTTTGCTTAAAGAACTTCCTATTTAAACTTTTTTACTCTGTGATTACACATGCTACTCTAACTACACTGGATTTTAGTCTTCCTGTGCTTAACTAGTTTTGGGACATTTAACTGTTCTTTCTAGTCCTTTTTTTCTTATCTACTTATAACTTCCTCATAACATTATATTTTTGCTTCTTTTACCCCAATTACAAAACACTGAGAATTTCTATAATTTTCTTCCACTCTAATAATGCTTCATATTCTACCGACAAACCACTAACAAATAGGAGGTTTCACCACCTTAGTGCTAGAGATGCGCTCTTTGCACTGGCAGCATTGTCTTGATTTTGGCCTGATTTAATTCCATCTAAGCAGCTATGCAACCCAATTACTTAAACTGCTACTTGGGTAACTAGAGTTTTCTTTAAGTGCCTAACCGCTTTATTTAAGTGTCTGACTTAGCCATTGTCCTACCTAATTTTTAAGCACATCTTCACAGGAAGACTGACTCAATCTGCCTGGCACACATATATCTAAGGAACACACACAGCCACAAAAGATGGTATTCATCATGGAAAACCTGCTAAGGGAGACCTTCTTTTCATAACACAGTCACCTCTCTCTCCGTGTAGGTAATATAGGTGTCTTTAAAGTTTAATCCAATCCAGCACGCCTAAATTAAACACTTCCCTCCATTAACATCATTCACGAGTAAATTTTCAAGTACCTCCATCTAGCCAGATACCAACCCTCCTCACTTGGGAGCGATATGGAGTAGCAGCGCTAACATAGTTTCCAGACACCGACACTGAAGTTGAGACCTCATGTTTTCAGGCTAGAGAGTGAACAAACACACATTGCCCATATCCCAGGACCACGCTCCACCCAGCAGATCACATGGCATATCCTGGGAGAGAGCATTCTGTTCTAGAAGGTGAGTCCCTGAGGAGCTGGCTGCAAGAAACTCAGTCTGATACACATCAGGCAAGCAAAACCCCAAACCTTCACTAATTATGAGAGCCCTAAACCTGGGAAAAGAGGAGGCCTAAGCTTCTGGTCTCTTTGGACTATATTTGTTTCTGTTGGGACTGGAAGGGGCCTTAAAGATCATCTAGTTCCAACCCCTCCTTGCTATACCAATGACACTTTCCACTAGATCAGGTCTAGAGTCTCAGCTAGCCTTGGCTGTTTCATCACATGAAAGCCAGAACATTAACCCCACCCTGCCCTTATCTTTGTTCAGTTAAGAACACTAAATACTTGCAAAAGTTTTCATCTAGTAATACCCCAAAACAGTCCCCTTCAGAATTCATGCAAGTCTGGGAACTGGGGAAAAAGACAGTAAGAGAACAAATACATCTATTTTGTCTTGAGCTGTTGTTTAATTATTCTATTTGGTGTTTAATTATTATTGATGACTTTTTAGATACAAATTTTTGGTCACAGGTAGAAATAAATTGTTGTCATTGCCATTTTGGGTCATCTTTTTTCATGGCTTTATGCTCTTCTACACAACATTTTATGAAGTTTGTGAGAATCTAAGACATTACTTGGGACTCAGGTCCACCCTGGAAAGTGCATAACTGGCAATGGAAATCAATGCCAGTTAGCTGCCTGATTGGCTTCAATGCTTTTATAAATCTCATTAAATAACTATTTGCAACCTAACTATTCAACTAAAGTTGTGAATTTGACTTTATTTTTCCACTTTATCTGCTCTCAGTACCTTTGCTCATAGAATTTAAATTGAGGAAACATCAGCAACTAACAGAAATAAACATTTGTATACTTTAAGGGTTGTGTCCAGCACTAAGTTCTTGGGAACATGTCACTTTCCCAAGGAAATCAGTTATGTTGACTCCGATTCAACTACTGTAAAATTTTTCCTGATTAGTTTGCACCAGTTTCTCCACAACCCTGAATTTGTTTTTGCCTTGGCTTGGATTTATGCTTTATAAAGCTATCACTGTGTGGGTTTTTCATACAAAACTCTTTAGATACTGCCTTGCACTGGCTCTTCAACTATATACCTCATATAATTTCTATAGGCAGCTCGTGTACAGACTTCATAGTCTGAGAAAGTTAAAAAAATCCATGTCTTGCGGAACTCCCGGAAACAGGCCACCAGCCCTACTGTTTAGGTGCCCTGTTTTCTTCTTTTCTTTCTTAACCTCTTCCGCTCTTATCTTTCATTTCATTAGTTTTTCATATTCTGCCTCCAGGACACTTCTCTGTTTCTGCCACATTCCCTGTGGTCTCTCCAGTGAGCACACCAAGGGGAATGTAGTGGCAAGCTTCCCAGCAGCCTCTGCCACTAACTTCCCCTCCCGACCACATACAGAGATGACACTCTCTCCCACTGACCTCTTGTTCCTCATACATTTGTGAAATCTGTTACTGTTTGTCCTTGTAGCTTCTGCAATTTTCTCTCCATTTCTCTTCATTGCCTTTTGTGATCATCCCCTTATTTGCTTATTTTTTTGACTTGGTTATCCCTGTTCAAAGCCTTGACCCCACTGATTTATGTGTCTTGCTTGCCTTTGTCCTTTTATTGCTCACTGTATTTCCCTGGTCAGCTGTGTTTGTCTTATTTTCTCCTCACGCTTCAGCTCTCTTAGCTTTCAGCAGAATATACATTTGGGCTTCCAGAAGCACACTTCTGAATATTCCACACTGCTTTGCTCTGTGACTCAGTCATCTCTGGTTTTTGGAATCTGTCACGAATAATTCTTGCGGAAGGAACGTTGCTGAATTTTATAGTGATAAGCTCCAAGAGGACATATAGACATTAATAATTGAAGAAATTGAAGAAATAATATATGAATTTATACTCCTCAGTTAGAAGATGATTTATGGCATTTTTTTAACTCTCATGCAATTTTTCTCCATTAAAAACATACTATCCTACTCACGGATACATTCAGTAGTACCTTTCCTCAGGAAATACATATTTCTTTCCCAGAAGTGAACTTCTTGATTTTTAATATATTTTATTACTAATATAATATAATTCTAAGCGTAATTAGTATGAGAATTCAACTTCTTGATTTTTAATATATTTTATTACTAATATAATTCTCAGCATAATTAGTATAGCTATTATTTCTCAGCTATAACAGTGAAACATATCTCTTTAAATATTTATAGTATAAGACTAGAGAAATACAGGGATTTTCTAAATCAGATTCTCCCCTCCATGATACACCAACTCACACATCAAAAGTAGGACATGACACCTATGTCTAGAGTGTCTTATTTCCCTACATGAATTAGAAGAGAGCTCATGTGACTAACAAAGGTCCTAGTTTATTAAAGTGATTCCTATCTGCCATGTTTACCAGCCTTCTTTTTCAAGTTATATGTCTTTTCTATTGAATCCGTTATTTCAAAAGCCTTGTGCTATAAGATCCAAATCCAGAAAAATAAGATCATGGCAATACTGTGCCCTAATCCAAATAATTTTTTTCCTCCAAAGTTTGTTATCCCCTTTTTTTTTTTTTTAAGGTTTGTTTTTTCTCATCTGTACTTTGAAAAGTCTCACAAAATGGAGTTTTCTTTCAATTGAAAAAATGTGCCCAGCGACAGTGTCCTCATTCTTTCTTTTTTTCCATGTAAGAATTTAATTTAACATAAACCAAAATATTTTGTAGGTAACAGTTTACTATATAGACACCTAAAGAGTTATCAAAAACATCTGACAAAACACTTAAGTATCTGAAGTGGCACTGAGGTGGAATTCTATCATATATAGTTCAGGATAGTGAATTAGGAAGAGTCTGCTTGGAAGCAAACTTCTGCTTAAGGCTTCAGAGAGGAAGTTCCCAAGGCACTTACACTTGTCCCACTGGATACCACAAGTATTATTTTTGGTTTGGACTAGATAGCTTCCAGATGGAAATTTCTAGGGTATTGAGAAAACAGGTACTTTGCAGATAAGTCCTTTAAAAAATCAAATCTTCAGAGAATGTGAAACCTAATTAATTAGCATAACACTGCATCCTATTAGATCACTCTCAAAAGCGACTACTTTTAGCTTTAAAGGACTGATACTATTGACTGATGGCAGTTGACCAGAAAATAAATACTTGAATTCTACCAAACCCTACATCTTGAACTCTCTGCTTTCCAGGAGGATGCCCTTCCCAGCAGGCTATGCACTACTGTGAGGAACAGCTTGTAGTACTCATGTTGAAGATGGAACATTGAATTGATAGGAATGAAAGAATCATAACAAATTCAGAAAAAGAGTGTGACTCCAGCACGGCGATTTGCCTACTCAATTGCAAGAATAAACTCCTTCAGCTGAGGACAATTTTCCATTCATATTAAAATGACTGCTTAAAGTATGCCAAATTACTGCAAGAATGAGCAGCAAACCCAGCGGACAGTGATAACTGTGAGGCGATGGAGTCAAGCTTCCTTGTGGGAAATTGTTTTCGCACTCTAAGCCACACCAGTCGGGAATCTTTTCTACCCCTCAGGTCCCATGTAATGCCTGCATATTGTCCTGTAATATGTGAAATATTAAGTCAAACCTTCCCAGGCTGTGAAAGGTGAAGCTCAGGAGTCTAATCACTAAGCTATAGAAGAGAAAACGGAAAAAGCAACAAGTCAAAGTTCAAAAAAGATATGGAGTTTTTTGAGCTTTTATTTCACAGAGATGGATAAGTTCAGCTAAAAAGACAGAGCTAGAGCTACAGTTGGTACTTCCAACCAGCTGGATTAAAATCCTCTTTGCTAGCATCCTGCCTGCTATGAATCCCAATCTAGAAGACTAACTTACCCAACAGCTGAGACAGAGCCTTGAATACTGTTCTAGAATTAGGAATGATTCTTGCAATCATTGCACTGCTAAGCACCATAGCATCTAAGGCCACTTACGGAATGACTGCCAGAACTTCTATCTTCTCAGTTGGAGTTAGGCATTAATACAGATTCAGTGCTTTGGAAAATCTGTGTTCCCATTCATGTTTTACATGCTTAAGTTTTTTTGTAAATTTACTATTTTTTTATCTATTTTAAACGATAATTAAAATAAAAAAACCCCAACTTTTTGAATACAATAAATTCATCTCTACAGTTCTGCTGTAGTTCAGACTTTCCCATGAGCTTCTGCTTCTAGTTCAATAAATCAGATCACCATAAGCAGGAAGTGCTTTTGTGTGCAGTATCGAAACACACCATCTTTACTTCATTTATCTGTAGTGAATAAAGGTTTATTGACTTTTCAGATTAGATATGTATACAATAGTATTTCACTTCAGTGAAAATATTAATTTACCTGAACAGGTACAAGCTTGACTGATAGGAAAAAGTGAAATGCAGAGCACCCTATCCTTTTTTTTTTTACCTTCTGGAGTTTCAAATTTGTATGTACTGAATTTTGGAAAAGCAAGAAAAATTACAAAAGTGCTCAGAAGGATCTCAAAAGGTAGAGGCAGAAGATGTGATGTTTTCTTCACAGATCTTTAAAAGCCAATTTGATCCTTTTGCACTTCACAGCCTTTTAAAACACATGAATAGCCACAAACACAATGCAGATCAACTCAGGTGTATAGCATTATTTAACTAATAAGGTCTAAAGAAAAATTAAGTGTCTCCAAAAAAGCTTCATTGCTAAAAGGTGTTAGGAGTAACAAATAGCAGGAGAATAGAATGATATGCCAGAAGTAAATGATGGAGCTCAAAACTTCAGTTATTTTTTTTAGAAATTCAAATATTGAAATACATATTTTTAAACAAAATAAAGCAGACTAACTTTGATGATTTCAGTTCAGTCACAGTAACTTAAGTCAAAGTGAGGATTTTTTTTAAGTGGATCCTATACATCTCCAGTGTGAAGCACCTTCCCATCCCAATTCACTGAGACTCCAAACTGACATAACTGAACCCTGTGATGAACAGTGGCCAACCTACTGGCTAACCTGCCATCTGGCTGGCGAGACTATTTCACCCATCACCAGGGTCTCTGCTCTTGGGACATGACAACTGAAAGGAAACTTTCAGCTTTACAGTAAGTAACCCATTTAAACAATGAGTTTATATAATTTTTGAATCCAGTATCTGTTCAGTGAAGAAAAATGAGACACAATAATGTATTTCTAGGTGTACAAATACACAGAGAAAATCTAAGCCCCAGAGAGCTCATTTAAAGCAAGATGCAAAAGATAAATAACAAATCATGAGACTAAAAACTTGCATGGCAACACAGGTTAGCAAAGTACATGCCCTGCAGCCGTAAATTGTTTAAAAGTATTTATAAAAATAAATCAATACAATATTTGATTGCCCCATGACTTATGATGCCATGGATGGGGTTCACCTCTCACCTCCCCCTAGGCTCCTAAAAACTATGTCTATACATGTTACATTAAGTTCCCTCTGTAAGTCAATGGAAAGAAAGTAGAACCTCCTGGGAGGTAATTCATCTCACCTTTCTTAGATGCATTGCCTATCTCTTCACTGACAATAAAGGGAATTAATGGAGACTAACTTATATTTCTGCCACTTAGGAATCTGATAAAAGTGAGAGAAATACAAGGCTTTTTCTGTCCTTTTTTTTTTTAATGTTGTATGTCCATCCCCAACAAAGATAGTACCTAACAGATTTGAAAACCATGCAGTACAACGCTTTCATAAAGAGAAACCCAAACCTCTTCTTCTTTCCTTTCCACAGGTGCTTTATCACTAAACATGAATAATTCTCCTCCCTATAGCTTAGCTATCTTTTCGAGACCATCTTCATGACTCAATGTCAGACAAATGCTGTAGTTGCACTCTAATCTTAGGGTGGCAAATACCCAACTTAACTGTGCATTCAAGAGCCAGAACAAGACACGATTATGTCTTATTGCCAGACCCTTGAATACAGGAACTGATCAAAGAAACTAGGATAGTGCAAAAGAGCACAGGTTTAATAACTCATATTGATTCATTAGATGAAATGCATATAATCAAGTTTTGCTAAGTAGCTATTGATTCTGCACATTTCAGTATTGATTTAGAGGTAACCCAGACACATAAAAATGGGACCATGCAAAGCCAGTGACCACTTCTGCACTAATTCAGAATCCTGAAGTCTACATTTATTTAAAAATCTACACTGGAAGAAAAACATTAGGAAAGAAAACCTTTTCTAAATGCAGACAAAAATGAGGTTGGCTACACTGAACAAAATCAAAGTATTGTCTAGAGCTGCCAAGATGTCCAGATTTCTGTGTAACCTATGTTTCAGCCCCAGTACAGGTAGAGAGGATAGGGCACATACTAATTTATATATTTTTCATGATAACATGATACCATGAAACGGGAAAAGTTCATAAACAGTCATTTACAAATTTGAAAGCATTAGAATACACAAGAGTGACTCTATGAGTTACAGAAGTATCTATCCATAGTCACAATGCCTGAGCCTTGGACATCATATGAAATTTTTCTATTCCAACATTTTAAATGTAATTGCTTTTAAGCAATTCAGCATTCTATGTTCAAGCATTCAAAAAGCAAGGGAAATCAAATGTGATTCTCGTAGTTATACTGTCAATCATTTAACAGCGTGGCTAGATATGTATTAGTAGAATCAACACCCTTAGACACAGACTCAATAGATCATATTTAACAACAATATAACAGGTCAAACTATCATTCAAGCATGTACTTAAGTATTGAATAATAGCGTACGCTGTCATTTTATTGCATCTCTAATGTAGGACTGCTACAATGAGGCTACTGGCTAGTGATTCCTATCACAAATACTCTTCCCGTCATCTCTAAATAGATACACAGTAGTATTAGCTCCCAACTTCATTTTAACTAAGATATATGGCACAGAATTAAGAAATTCAATACACCAATTTTTCTGTAATCATAGCAATAAGTATCTTACTTTATGCAAAGAGCTAATGGCTGAAGAATATACCCAATGGAAAGGAATAATACTATGAAGCAGCCTTCTAACACAAGACAGTCATCAGTAAACATCTTAAATTACAGAAAAAAAAATCACAAAAAACAAAATGATACAAGCTGCAACCGCTTCAGTGCTTATGTACTGGATTCTCACCTCCAGCATAAGCTATAGGATACTGTTCTTTGTCTTGCACAGTTGGTTAGGAGTCATTCAAGTGTGAAATATTCTAAATTCTGGTTGTTAGAGGATTAAGATGCTTAAGTCTTCCTATTTAAAGAAGAAGCAAAAAGATTGTGCTTTTTCATAACACAGAGAAAACATGATTATTCTAAAACAGAACAGAAATGACAGTATTTTCTCTGCTTTATTGCATTATGGAGGTGCAGCTAGAATTGGCCTCTTGGTAAAAATGTTAACTGTTAGCAATATGCATTTAGCAAACCTCATTATGAAGGAACAGAAAGTTTATCCTCCCTATTAATTTTTAAGGATGCTTTCTTTCTTAGTGGGCTCTGCACCCAAGTGGCTACCATAAAAATCTGTTTACATAAAGAGAATTTCTAAAATACCTTTATCATTATACCTCCTTCAGCCTAATTTCTAGGACAGAATTTTGCTACCAGCTGTTGTGCTTGCCAGTTCACTACTGCATACGAAGTCATAAGCACAAACTTATAACCAAGACTTTATGTTCTTTGCTCTAGATAATGCAGCTATTTTAGTATTATGCAATTTTTAACAGTTATTAAAGTCCCTGTTAGCAGTTCCTATCGGAGATGCATTACAGCAATCTGGGGCTCTAGACCCCCAGAATTCTCCTGACCTGACTTTTGCTCATAGTGACAATAACAGGGGACACCCTTCAAGAGACACAAATATAATGGCATACGTTTTTCCACCCTATGCAAGTACAAGGCAGGTACTGTGGATCATTATTCTCCCTTCTGAGAAAATGCTGCTGCACAGCCTTTGCTCCCTGCCATGACCTACACCCTGAAAGGCATGGATTTGCCTGTGGAAATCTACAGAACTATTCTCCTGCAGCACACAAGAGTTGCTTTGTTATAATGTTAGGGGGTCTTGCTGGTAGTATTTCCACTAAGATACAACTCATCTATCATAAAAAAAAGGTTCAAGCTGTTGGGAGGCTCAAAGGACAAAGCTATATCCTGCGTTCAGTTATTTGGTTTTGACCTTTTAATTTTTTTCCTCATGATCAGAAGAATTAGAAATACTCTGGTCTAAAAATGAAAGTTTACCTACTGGCTTAATCACACAACTACAAAAGCCAGATGTCTAGATATGGGCCTAAATGACTTTGCCTTAATCTGGCCTTTTTTTGATATATCTTATGAAAGGAAGGATGTCTGTTCAGGAAGAAAAAAAAAGGAAAGAAAAAAAAATTAACTGAATTCCATCACATTCTAGTCCAGAATAGTGAGGCTCTAACTTGACTCACATCAAGATTAAAAAAAATACTACAGCATATAATGTTACTTTTTATAACTGACAGTGAGTTCCATTTTCTGTAGAAGAATCTTTGAAGGAAAATGAAAATAGCCTCCCAAGGGAGTGGAAGCCCCACACAGCATGATTTAAATGTGGCAGCTGGGTTGTGGGTGGAAATGGCGGTTTCCATTGAAAATCTGCTGCCAATATACCTCCAATAAGCAGATTTCACAGGGAAATGCGGCAGTTATCCCTCTCTGAAGTTTAGATGCTCCATTTTAAAGATGCACAGATAGGAAAGGTAGCAAGGGTCAACTGAATACCAAAAAGTCCAGAATGATGTACCATCCAAGGACCAAAGAGTAAGATTGGAAATGGCCAGAAGCAGAAGTGTGTAACAGGAAGATGACAAGAAGAGGACAGATTCTTTAGTTTTAAAAGATGAAAGGCAACATTTTAGAAAGCATATACAACTTAAAAGACTACTTTTAAGTTTTTAATAGTTTGAGACATTTGATGCTTAACACGCCTCATTGAAAGTCAGTTAGCAATGTGTTAGTCAGTTTTAAAACAGGTCCTATATATTTGGGGCACAGATCTGTCATGAGAATAGTTGTGGCAACATGAAATGTCGTCACACTTAACTTTAAAGCACTTAAGTTTAGATGAGTAAGTTCCTTAAATGAATAAATTACCCATTGGTAATATAATATGCATAGAAACCTGGGACTCACTATAGCAAGCATGCAGACTGTAGTGTATCTACACTAAGAAATATGAAGTATCATGAAAAGAATATTTACTAAATCACTTCTTTCTTTCTTGTTGACATCTGCATCTGCTTCCAAGTCTCACTTAGGCACCATCCTGAAGATATGACCCATAATCCAAAACTACACTTTCCAATGCAGGTAAAAAATCATGCTTGTAATATAGATGGCTGTTACTGCTCTCTGTTTTGATACGAGCAGTGTGATAGTGTTCTCTGCATTTTCTTTTTAATAACTGAAAGAGTTATTAAAATCGAATATTTTGACGAAATAATCGTCAAAAAATGGAAGGCCCTTTCTTTTCTGTTTTGCTCTTTTTTTTTGTTTGTTTTGGTTTGGGGTTTTTGGGTTTGTTTGGGTTTTTTTGGATCCAAATCAGTCTGTATAGCTCCAAATCTGATTCCACTAGAGCAGTCCTTTAATAATGTGTCATGGTTTAACCCCAGATAGCAACCAAGTACCATGCAGCTGCTTGCTCATTCCCACCTACCCTTCCGCTAGTGGGATGGGGAGGAGAATCAGGAAAAGGTAAAACCCATGGGATAAGAATAGCTTAATAATTAAAAGAAAGTAAAATATAACACTAGAAACAGCAATATAAATATGTTGTTATTATTATTAATAATAATAGTAGGAAAAAGAGAGGAGAGGAATAAACACCAGTAAACACAATTGATGCATAACACAATTGCTCACGACATGCTGACCGATACCCAGACTGACCCAAGCAGTGACTGGTGCCTTCCAGGTGACTCCCCCCAGTTCATATACTGGGCATGACGTGCTGTGGTATGGAATACCCATTTGGCTGGTTTGGGACAGGTGTCCTGTCTCTGCTCCCTCCTGGCTTCTTGTTCCCCTCCTCACTGGCAGAGCATGAGACTGAAAAGTCCTTGATCATGGTAAGTACTGCTTAGCAGCAACTAAAACATTGGTGCGCTATCAGCATTCAACAAGTATTCTCAGACTAAAGCCAAAACACAGCACTGTGCCAGTTACTAGAAAAAAAAAACACCTCTATCCCAGACAAAACCAGGCTATCAGCAAACTAACTTTTCTCTTTCTTTCTCTGTTCTCTGTGAAAACTGCACACTTCTTTCCTTCCACAGGCCTGGCTTCAACAGGCAGGACAAAAAGCAGCTTCTTCCTTTGCCTGTCACCCTTTTGGTATGGCTCTGGCTTTGGAATTAACATTATGCTCAGGCCCACTTAGGCTGATGAAGAAACCACTCTTCCTGAGGTGGTATTTCCATTGCTGTCCAGGATGCACCACTGTCATATTTTTTTCCATGAAAGGGGATGTGGCTGCTAGGCTGTCTATGGAGATCAGTGCTGTTCCTGCATTTTAGGGTGAGCAGAGGATGTCTCCTGTGCCTACTGGATCAGAGAATGCCAGTGTAAGTAGCTGTGGTCTGCAAATCTCGAAGGTTCTGGCATGTAGAAAGCAATGAGCAGCACAGCTTAGCTAAGCAGCAGCACCTCTGGGCATAACATAAATAGGTTTTCTACAACTGCCCTAGTGTAAAAGGAATGAAATTCTATTCCTTCTTACACAAGAGAACAGCGCAATCCATAGAATATATAAAAGGTAGAAAAAACCCAAACAACAAAACAACCCCCAAAACAAAACAAAACAAAACAAAAACCAGCAACAAATTGTTTCTAGCAAATCTAAACCATGATAGCTCTGTTATGGTTCTTCCTGAGCCATCCACTACATGTGATCTAAGTCTGACTGGCTGCTATGCTTTTCAATGAACAATCAAAATTATAGTAGATAGAAAAAGCTAAGTGTTTTCTCTGTTTTATAGTTTTGCTTAAATGCCACCATTTTAAAAAAGCGGTTCCAACTTCACTCAATGCCATTTTAACCGCTCAGTGCTTCCGCCTACATCCTTTTAATAACATAATATGAAGTTAACACAGTACTCAAAATTTATTTGCATTCTTTTGAAAATGGTATTTGGTTTATAACTGTGACTCAGTTTCTGCTTCCATCTTTCTTTGTGATCTCTTTAAGTCTCACAAGCTAAGCAAAGCCAGGCCATGTCAGTTCTGAGTATGTCAGTATTCCTAAAAACATCTAGGTGCTGCAGAGATGGTTATATGACTCAGAAAGTAGTACGCTTGCCTTGCAAGTAGTACTGAAACAAATTCAGCATTGTGGAAGGGACAGAAGACCATAAAGCTGGTAATACCTTATGTCATACGGAATTAAAAAGAAGAACTAAGTGTCTGTGTTTTAAGAACTAGAAATGTTAATTCCAAAGCCCTGCTGAAAATAAAGTCACACAATCACATTCTGTCAGAATTATTCCCACATTTTCAGACAAACAATGTTATTTTGTTTTCCACTTTCCATCTCAAACTCCTATGCACTATAAATATAATAAGACGTTATGACCAGTCTTGTGAGTCAGTGTATATTACAACATCACAAGCAGTATGACCTTCGGTGTCATTTGAAATCAAATACTTAACATCACAAAAAAGACTGAGGCTACTGCGTTAATATTTGCAAAATATTTTAAAATAAACAGTTGAAAACGCTTTCTGAGCATGAAATAGAGTTACCATAGTAAATTGGCTGCTAAGTAGCCAATCCATCTTGTTGGGACTTCACATCTTCTACTTCCTTTCACAAAGAATGGGATATCTAGAGAATTCTCTGAGAAATGTTTCAAAACCTGTTTTATTGTTTGGTGGCTACTGCCATGCAAACATCTATAAGACTCATGAGAGAATATTCATCATATATGTCATGATATATGACATATCCTCTTATTTGAGATGACTGTTTGCTTGTCCCCTTTTCCTGAAGTAGTTTTGAATAGTTACTAAGTACTAACAAACCGTTAGTCCTTATTGATCATCCTAGAAGAAACCATGCCCAAATAAGATCTACATTAAAGTGTTTCAATAATTCTAGCACATTATTCTTACTGACCATACAAATACTCATTAACGAGAAAACATTTGCTAATCTTTGCATAAATGAACTTTTAATATAAGAAGGATGGTCGAAAGCAAAAGGCAGTGGAGATTCAGAGGCATGACTCAACTTCTGGCTGTGACGCAAATTACTTGTGTGGAAACAGCAAGTCACGAACTGCTAGTTTACCAAGCGAGCAAATGCATTACAGCTCTCAGTTTCTCTGCATAGCTGCACAGTGAAATTCTAACTGAGTTTCAGTTAGAATTTCCCAAGTGAGCAGATATACCCAAGTGGTATATCTACTCCTTTTCTAATACCTAGGGACATGTAGGCACTTAACACACAACAGAATTTAAACACTGCAATCTAGACTAAAGGAAGGTATTTTCTTTAGTGAGGGATTTCCACTCTTGGAATTAATCACCTGAAGCTGCCTTTTTTCATGCAGAAACAGAGATTAACTCAGTCTTTTGACTAGGAAGAATCACGATCCCAGAATTAGCCATAATCTAATCTAGAACATATAGAAATGTGTGAGAAATTTGTTTTTAATATCCTCTATTGCCAGGGGTAACTGAAGGTTAATTTTGCATCTCTCAACAGACTGCTTGCTCATGAAGTTTTATAGTAATCTGGGCTGAAAGTGCCCACTTCTCAAAGACTTCATGCAAAACAAAAGATTTACATGCCCTTTGCTATCAGTGAAGGATCCATTCCATGCCTCTCTAATCAGTGTTTGTCTTCTATATGAAGCGCTAATGCTGAAACTGGAAATAGAGCTCTTTTCTCTCCTTGTGAATGCTCAAAATTACAAACTATATCCTTCCGTATTCCTTTTGAATATATTATTGTAAATAAAATATGAACAGATCAACAAAAGAGAATACAAACATCCTGACACCTTAGCTTCTTTATAGTCAACGCAAGTTCCCAGAAGATGGGAGAAACATGTTCTAGCTCTTCTGAACAAAGAGTAAAGTAGTGGGTGAGAGCCATGCTTTGCATAGATCACAAGCTAGATGACTCGCTACAGTGAAACAAGCCAATAAGAGATTAGAGATGTACTTGGTATGACATAGGTATCCAGGTGCCCAAAAAATGTTTCCTGGCAGAACATTAGAAATTTGAGCAAGTTTAATGTTGAAAGTACAGTTCTACTTTGACTCCAGAGCTAGACACAAAATAAGGGAGTGACGATGAGGGTCCACCCTTTGGACTGGATGACTTAACGCAGAAGTCGAAAGCAGGACAGTTCTTAGCACTGTTCTTTTTTCTAAACACCTATTCCCCATTCACAAAGTATTGCTAAGATTTTCTCTTGGAGACATTGTGATAATGAAAAACAGTAGCAGCTGCATATCATTGGTGAGTTTCTTTCATGTGTATCAGCTGGACAGAAAGCATTTATCCACTACTTATTCATCCAGTTTAGTGGTCTGATCATTACTTTAAATAAAAATATTGACGGCACACCCAGGTAACTGAACTTGAAAAAGCTGTTTTAAATGGCAGGTATGGACATTTAAAGCCAATCATATCCTGTCCTGTCTCATCTGCCTTTAGAGTATTACAAATCTTATCATAAATCATAGATTTAAGATAGAGGCATACTGCAATCACAGGAATATTTTGTCTGAGGCATTATACCCCTTCTTCATTCTTCCATTCATACTTACAGTGTGGCACTGCTGGTTTTTGCAGATAATGAAAGGACATTAGCATCTCCAATCCCTTTTCATGTCATCAGTAAGCTTCAAGAGTTTCTTGGGAAGGTGATTCAGGTTAGTAGCCAGGAAACTAACTTGGTAGGTCCACTCCTCTGTTTGAAGTTATCACCATTAAGTGTCCTAAACTCTATAGTTCTGAGGATGTCTTCAGGAGCTATCTATTCCCTCAGCATTTGATTCTGTACTGTGAATGCATTTATTTAGATTTATTATTGCCATCAAAGATGGCTCAGGAGTACCTCTCCCTCCCCTGTCCTGAGCTGACACCACTAGAAGCAGTACTTCATACCAACCACTAATAAGAAGTGATGTCTTTGAAAGGGCTGTCTCAATTTGTTGAAAAACTTCAATATAAGACTTAAAGACACATCAAAGAGTATTTTTAGGAAAAAAACCTCAATCCACCAAACTAATTTATTTTGTTTGTTTTTCTCAAATCTCTCCTTTTTTGTGCTTCATTTCTCTCCTATTTCTACATATATATCTATGTGGATTTTTCTCCTAGCATGGTCTAATGATGTAGGGTGTGCAGAAGGAAGACGGACCTTGGTTTCTGGTTCCTTCGTATTTGAGCTGGTTTCTTGTTTTCCTTCATATTCTTCTGCTAGCCCGCGTAGTACTTCGGGTGCCTGCTCTCATGAATATTTGAAATAAAAACATAACTGTAACTCAAGTTTATTTTTTACTTGCATAATTTTCCCTGCTCTTTTCTTGATGATTCTAGCAGTTTGGATCCTTTTCACTGAGAGATGGAGAATAAGGTGCAGGACAACACTATCTGATAGCATGGATGCCAGCTATGGATAGAACTCTTTCAAAGTAATCTATGTTATTTGCGTTGGTGTGGACACTGGAGCAAGGAATAAAATGGGTTTTCCTGTCTATCCAGCTGCCAGTATTCACCAATAAATGCTCCCGTCTTCAAAAGCCTAAGTGGGGATGCTCCAATCCTCAGGACATTTTTCAGTTGCACATATAGTCACTATGCTGCTGCTCAGAACGGTTGGTAGGAGGATGCAGGCAGCTCTGTAGTACCTTAAACCTAGTGCACAACGTTGCTCATGGCTTTTCTGGTTTAATGTAAGACTAATAACTGTGACTGCATGTCCTGGTTTCAGCTTGGATAGAATTGACTTCCTTTCTAGTAGCTGGTGCAGTGCTGTTTTGGCTTTGGTCTGCGAATAATGCTGATAACATACAGATGTTCTAGTTGTCACGTAGCACTTACCCTGATCAAGGACTTCTGATCAGTCTCTCATGCTCTGCCACTGAGGAGGGGCACAAGAAGCTGTGAGAGAGCAGAAACAGGACACCTGACTCAAACTAGCCAAAGGGGTATCCATACCTCTAACTAACTAACTAGCTGCATGTCATGCCCAGGATATATAGTGGGGGGAATCACCCAGAAAAGACTGATCACCACTTGGGCTGGGCTGGATGGTGAGCAATTGTCAGTGTCAGTGGATGGTGAGCAATTGTACTGTGCAACACTTGGGTTTCTTGGGATTTATTCCTCTCTTTTTCCTACTATTAGTAATAATAACAACATATTTCTATTACTGTTTCTAGTATTATGATTATATTTTACTTTCCTTCAATCATTAAACTGTTCTTATCCCATGGGTTTTACCTTCTTCCAGTCGTCCTTCCCATCCCACCAGGGTGAGGGGGAGGAGTGAGCAAGAGGCTGTGTGGTACTTAATGACGGGTGCGGGTTAAACCACGACACTGGATTATCACTGAAATACACACTGGTAAACAGATTTCTTAAATACTCCCAGCTTTTTAAACCTCAGAATCAATACTTTTTACAGAAATTTAGAAATAATTCACAAATTATGAAATAGAGAAACTAGAGTTGACTCTAAATGCAATATTTTCTTATCATTACAAGTCAGTTAACTTTGCTCTATCCTCCAGAAAAAGGTTTTGAACCAAAAAGAACTGAAATGTAAGGTCACATCCTCTTCCTCTGACATCATCAATCATCTAACAGATCTTTATTTACCAGATAAATATCAGAGGGAGCGTTTGAGCCTTGTGTTTGTAATAATCCTCAAATATGCTTCTGTCTTTACATCTTAAGATGCCTGAAATTCTTTCTGTTTACAAGCAGGGAAACAGAGGCATAGGAAGATGAAATGTCTTGCCTATCACATGCAAATCAACTCTGTGGATCCTCCTTTCCATTATGAAAAGCACAGATTATTCAACCCCAGATGATTTATTTCTCTCCTAAGAGAATACAATGTTCTCAGCACAACTACCAGGCTACCAAATAAATTTCCCATAGGCAAAGGAAAAATGTGTACAGCTACTTCCAGGATCTTGTTGGGGGAATTATCTCCCCAGTATTACTGGATGTTCTAGTTTTTCTTTTCCTTTTTTTTTTTTTAATTTTCATTCCCATACTTTCTGCATGGTCTTCATTTATTTTGTGGCTGACAGCAACATCCCCACAGATCCTTCCACAGAAAACACTGTGGGTGTAAGTGGACTGCTGCAGGAGAAATATGCCCAGCACCTGTCATTTGAAGGAAACTGAAAACATCATTTCAGCAACATAGAAGCCCAAGGACCCACTGCAGAAAGCACACCCCAGATCTGCTCTTTGGTTTTGCTCCACAGTTGGGCCAGCACTCTCCATGCTCCTGCCTCAGATTTTCCCATTTTTTCCCCTCCATTTATTAGGCTTGTACTCCTGGCACATGCAGATCCTGCAACTTGCTGCCACTGAAATTGCTATTCCCAATCCAGATGATGGAAGGAGGAATTGAACTGTGATTTCTTTGTGTAGTCACCTCCAGACAATGGCCACTAGCAGAGCCACATGCCAATTGCTGGTGTATATTTGGTTGATGTTTCAGACCCAGCTTTGCACCTTTCTAATCATTAATCAACAATCAGACAAAGGATATATTGCTGAATCCAGACAGCAGCCAATACAGACCTCTAATACATTATGGATTCTCTGTCAGCACATTTATTTATTGTTTGCAGTGTTCTGTTTGAAAATCTCTATGCTCTTTCGCTTATTTTATTTATTTATTTACTTACTTATTTCTCTTTAGCTGGATTTAACAAAGCAGTGAAGCTTCATTATTAATATTTTTTACAAACCCTGAATAGTGGGTTACTTTATATAAAATGCATTTACAATATTATTATTGTTATTCTTCATATTTACCACAATTTACCAAAATCTGTAGCAAATATGCTGTTAAATGAAACAGAAAGTAACCGCACAGGCAGTGTCAGAGTATGTTTTTTTCTCACATACATATCCAGTGAATCATTTTTCATTATTTAACGCTATAATCAAGGTTAACTATCAGCTTAGAGAGAAATTAATACACATTTGTCTGTAATTCCAGCATTCAGAGGGATTTTTCACAGTATCATAAAAGCAAGCAACAGTAAAGACCTCATTGTTCTGTGGTTAGACTTTAACACAAATGCATCAGTGGACCTCAGGTTCTGCACAGCATGCAGCCATGCTCTGCCATCAAATTAATGTTAAAATATGTATGTCTTGGCTTCTGATTTATAATATCATTGACAAATAGTAAAAGGGACAGGCATGCCATAGAGTTTATGGATGGAGTGATGGCATGCACAATGATGTCTCATAAAGAATAAAGGGGGAAAGTTATTCTTGTGGTTTCAAGAACTAAAATACAGATAGACTTGCTGCGTGCACAGAATTTTTCATAAATATCCCACAGTGCACCCTGTTGTACAGCAGCCATACATTAATTAGAGCATTCAGCAGACACTGCAATGTGTTACACTCACCCAAGTGAATCTTCATTTTTCACATGCAGGGCCTTACTAATTAAAATCAGCTTTGCAATTAAACGTGGAAAATTGTGTTAAACTTTCAAGCGTGGTTTAGAAAAAAATGTATTTATTTTTAGGGTGTTTTATTTTGATGCAAATGAATTCTCCATCAAAGTGAGACCAGTGAAAGGGAGGTATGAGGGTCTCTCTTTTTTGTATTATAGATGCTCCTCTCAGTTGCAAGTTGCAATGCTCCACTATCTCTCTGCCAGTACCTGGCCCTGTTCCAATGCTTTTAGTGAGTGCTATCTGTCAAGGCATGAATAATACAGCCCCTAGGCTGTCGGCAGAATCCAAATGAGGCATACATCAGGAAGCAAACACTCGACTTTAGCTCCAGAACATGCTCCTGTGAAGACAGGCAATTATTCACCCACGGCTGCAGCCATGGCAATCAAACTGGTGGGTGAAAAGGTATATGAAATGAAAAAACCTGAATAAGAAATATGGTGCAACAAGCCACAGAAATTCAATAATTTTCTAATAAGAGAGGTATCTGAGTCTTTTAATTTCAAAGTTTGGGATCCTGAATTATTTCACTCACTTTATTCAAAATTATAGGCAGCTAAACTACAGTATATAATGTTAATACAATACAAGGTCATGTGGGGATTTTCCCAATCAAAACAGCAATGCTAAGCTCTAAGGTATTTATAAATTCAAATATATCTGCTGTATGAATTCACGAATCTCATGCTTAAGAATTAGAAGCTGGTTAAAACAAGTCTATCTGCATAATGTAATAGAAATAGAGACAGCCTAGTAAAGCAATAAAGAATGGGCAGTATCAAGAAATTTGGTGGAAAATTAAAATATGGTATATTTTATAAGGTTTGGGACAATTCATGCATTATAGATCCAAACATTATGTTATGATCCCTCTTCATTTTTGAGACTCACTTCTTTTTATAAGCCATTCTATAAGTGATTAGCGGGGAAAAAAAAAATCCCTTGCAAATGCACTATGAGAACATGAAGAAAAGGCACGAAAAGGCCTTGGTAGAGTAAATGTTTAGATTGGTTTATTTAATCTGAATTCTTATTTTCAGCAATCAAATTGAAATCTATGATACAGTGAAAGCTCTATCAGTATTTTCATTTTAAATCTGAAAAGTTTATAATTTGGCCTGAACAATTCATCCTTCACTGAAATTTGATGTGTATTGTTTCAGCTTAAGATTGTGTTTTGCTTTAATTTCTATACAATGCCTTTACCTACTTTCAAATATACACTCATATATATGTGTATTAAAGAACCCTAAATTGATATACACAGTGCCATGCTACCACCTTAAGATTCTTTTTAGGGCTTTTATTTGTTAGAACATTTTTCATTCTGAAGTATGTGCTATTTGCCAAGTGATTAATCCATTACAGAATCTAATTGTTTTTGCAACTTGAGAAAAAAACAAACTATGATGTTAAGAAGCTTTTAAAATAGGCCACTGCATCTAATCAGTATTGCTCTAATGGAACCTAGTTATGATTTTGCAATGTGTCTATATACCTATTTATATGGCGAACCATATGCATCTATTTGGTTTATAATGTGTTTTTAAAAACATGCTAACTGCATAGCAACACAGTTTTAATATTTCTAAAACTGTCATTTGCATCTACTCTGTAAATAACATAGGACAGTTTGTGCTCAGTTACTCTAGACTAACTATGTGATTTGCATCTGCACAGCTTAGACCAGAAACTGGACTCACTTTTACATTTATATTTGTATACATAGAATCTGAATCCTGTTGGCTTTAAAGCTGATTAATGAAACTGGCAA
Organism: Psittacus erithacus; assembly: GCA_009867235.2. Lineage (NCBI taxonomy): Eukaryota > Metazoa > Chordata > Aves > Psittaciformes > Psittacidae > Psittacus > Psittacus erithacus. The sequence goes on along the minus strand of WYDI02159260.1, from coordinate 17,223 downwards.
GGTTCCTACTAATAGCAGTGTAAGAACACTTGAATCTATGTTTTTCTTCAGACGCTTAGCTGACAGACATCCTGAAAACACAGTTATGGGAACACTCTCCTGGTGTTCTTTGAGTAACTGCTGTACACCCAGATGGATTGTTCACAGCTAAAAGTATTCAAGGATCTGGACCAAGCTTATTGTTCAAAATTAACTCAGGGCTGTGAACATGTAAGAGTATTGTTTATTATTATGCTGGTATGCACAATGGACCTGAAGACCTACCAAATGAATAAAATAGTATAAGGAGCTCAACCCAGAGAGAGGCTCCAGCCCTCACTCCTAAGATTTGTATTCTTTTCTTGTTTCCACCACTATCTCAATGTGTCTGTGGCTTTGTTTTGGTTTTGTTTTCAGATCTTTCACAGCCTTTTTTTTATTTTATTTTTTTTTTTATTTTTTAGGCCCTAATACAGCCAAGATACATGCACTTCTTTAACTGCTTGATCTGTGAGTAGTTCAGTTGGCTTCAGGTGCCTGGAAACATAAACAACAGGTACTGAAGTCCTGTCTTTGCAAACCCTAACTGCTAGGCACAGCTAGGCACAGCCTCATGCTGTGCATCATGCACAGCACCAGAGGGTCCATGATAGCTTTGGGTTTCCAGGTATTACTAAAATACAAAAAAAAAAAAACAAAAAAACAAAACAAAACAAAAAAATAAAAGAGACGAGTCTGCTCTGAAAAAAGTAGACACACCACCTAACTCAGGGACAAACTCAAAACTGGGATGCTGATCTTTCTGAACCTTCCATGCAGTCACTGGAGAGAGGTGCTTTTGCCAAGTTAATTTCAGAGATACAAACATCCTGCCCAAAAGTGCCCTGCAGAGAAGCCTGTCCACCTTAGATGTCTACTAGCATGCCCAAAAACAAGCTAAAATTAAGCAGCAAACTTAACAGCTGGGAGCAAAGCACCACCTAAGTCATGCAAGGTTTCATATCAAACTAAGATCTGACACAAAGAAAAATCCAAGAAGATGGAAATGATAGAACAAGCTGTTACCAATGTTATTCGTGCTAATACCAGTCTTGTGTTTTCATACTTCTTAAAGGAAACATAAATCATATAAGGCCTGCTCGTTTCCCTAGCTAACCCTAACACTACAGCTCTTTCATAATTAAAAATACAACTGGGGTACAAAACATATGATAAAATTCTCCTTGAAGTTCACCTAATATTTTATCAGCAGAACAACAGCTCATCACCTGAATCTATCTGAAAATTCAAAAGGATCTGTTTATTTCAGTTCAAGTTTAGCATAGTATCTGAACATGGCTTCCACTGTGACACTGGTATTACAAGGATAAAATTACAACGACCCACACCTCCCCTCCCTGAAATTCCAGAGACTTATAAAAGAAATAGAAATTTGGAGAGCACTGACTACCTCTAGTGGAAGCAAATGCATTTCATTCCTAATAATGAGTTGATCTGGTATTGTGAATGGAAAGGTCTTAACCTCATTAAAATGCTCTGTAGGTCTAAATGGAATTGAGTTAGGCATCAGCTGAGATATACAATTCCCTGGACACATCAAATTTTTAGGATAGTCTGACTCCTTGGAAGAAATGTTGGATGGTCTTTCCCACCCAAATAGAAAAATAGAAAAAAGAAAAAGATACATTCCTTCAGATTCTTTCAAAAACTTAAATTTCCTAGGTATTAGTTGGCCTAGATAAAAGATTACTGCTTTTCTGGGAAGTAAGTATGTACTTTGTAAACCCCAGCAAAGAACTTTGTGGTTTTAGCCAAAATAAGACATATATTGGTTAAATATATCTGGATTAGTGGATTGGCAATCAGGGTGGCAAGAAAACATAAAAACCCCACAAATTCTTTAGTAGAAAAAAAAAAAAAAAAAGGAATTTTTGATGTATTTCCAATTTTTATTCTTTGCGCATCTGTCCAAAATTTCATTTAATTAGCAGCTCTGAGATTCAGTCTGTTCATACCAGAATCATGTCAAGAAAGCAAAATATGGACTTAACTTCTCAAAAATGCATGTAATCTTCCCAAACCTCACATCTATTCCTTCCATCCTCCTCCAAAGGGTGATTTTACACAAATACAGACACATAGATCAAAGTTAGAGCAATTCAGAAGAAAACTCAGATTTTTTTTTTAACCTAAAGATTTTTTTTCTGCATGTTTCAAGACTTTTGTTATTGAAATTTGCACATAAATTCCATGAAGTGTAAAGAAATTAATGTAGTTATAATCTTGTAACTAGAAAGGACGTTACAGTCATGTCATTTAACTGTTGACTGGGAAATTTCTGAGGGAAAAGAAGGATTTGATGCCATTTATTAATGACTGATGAGGCTTGTATTTACATGAAGAAAATGGACAAAAGAAAACCACATTTTGAAATGAGAAGTCACAAGTGAATTTAAGAACCACTTTGGTTACTTTACCTAAATCAGCATTCCGATCTAATCAAATCCTTCAAATAACCACAAAAACATTAACACTTTTATGAGTGAGGAAAAAAAATGTACGAAAAGGAATGTGAATATAATTAAGTTTTATATAGTTTATCTGTAATTCAAAGGGATTTTTCTATCAGGCATATCACTTTTCTCATTCTAATTTTGAACGTATTTCCTGGACTTGTCCTTAGGCTTCATTCACTGATAAGAAAAAAAGCATGAGTGGACTGAGTGGCACAGAGTGGACTGACATGGCATTGTTTGCTATCTTTCCCTGTTTCAAAGAAATGCCCTAACTACAAAAATACAATTTCAATTTAATTCATAAAAAACCATATGCCCTCATAACAAAGCAGTTATCAGATTTGGTGTGAAATATGTGTTCTTATAAACACCACAAGTGCTTTAAAACCTGAAAAAGTCAAGAATGAAAAAAATCTTAACAGTTTCAGGAGAATTAAACGCTGGTTTGATCGCCCTGCCCTCCCCCCCATTTAGAAGTGAGATGGCCAAAACATCAGCCATTTTATCTCCTACAAGGGGCTGCTGTATAAAATACGTCAAATGAAATGCACAGCACATGAGAAAAATTCGTGTATTCTAAAGCTGTTAAGTTTTCAAAATATTGAACAAGAAACTCACAGATAAATGATTCAGGAAAGGGATGCTGCATAGACAGATGTACAACACTACTGAACATGGACATTGCAGACACAGAAATGTAAAGATTAAGTTGTAAATTAATGTGAAGCACACGCAGTATTTGTAACACATGCTACCTTGATATATTAACAGGAAACAGCTAAAAACATTTCCTTAACAGATGTCCCCACATATCACTGTTTAGAAACTTAAGTAAAGGTATTCATAACTATAATATAACATTTGAACCCTAAAGTCTTATTATCACTGATTTGCCTTAGGCTTTGACCTTTGAGTCTAACCTGATCATTGAACTTAAAATGTGCAGGAGTTCATTCTCATTCAGTTATAAAATACATTAAATAACAGAAGTCACACCGGCACCAACATGTCAGTAGGGCCAAATTTTAATTTGCAACACATGAACAAGAGAACTGTATGTAAAATTTGGGAGAAGATTGACAATGAGAACATTTCCTCAGCAAAAATGTGAGTTAGATTTTGTATGACATTCAGAAATAAAAAAAAAAAACCGAATTTGAATGGCTTCTAGAATGTCTAATTGCTATTTTTATCATTGTTTGGTTTATCAAGGTCACGCCAGCTAACTTGTTTATCCAGTCACTTCACTAAATTATGAAAAATTAGAGGTAGTACCTTCTGTGCCTTGCATATTTGCCACTAACATGACCACTGCCATCACAGCCAGGCGTGGGACAGCTGCAAAGGAAGAGAATTAATTATATAGGTGCCAGTGTGCTGCAGAAAGATCATACTAAAAGCAGGCAGAAGGTATTACAGAGATGGAGGGCAACCAAGACAGAAAGAGAAATCAAATAACTGAAGGGAAAAAAAAATAAAAAAGAGGGGATGCTTTTTATTAGCAAGTCTCGAGCGAATTAATTTCATCAGTGCAGCAGGGCATGAGCAAACCACCAATGAACTTGAAAGTGCATTATACCCATTAAAAGGCATGAATTTTCTAAATTGCTAATGGGGATAGATTTTACACTCAGAGCACTAACCTGAACAGCTCTTGTATGGCTGGTTCCACGGGAACTGCAGAGAGATGGAAAATATATAAAAATTTATCATCTATTACAAGTCCCCCTCTTCTACAGAAAATTACCAGAAAGGTTGTGTAAAAGCAAGGGTCAGAATGAATCGTGCAAAGAGATTCTGGAGGATGAAGGTCACCCTGAGCAGGGGCCTTGAGTGATTTACTGAAGCAAGAGACGTACCTCGAACACCTTTGGAGCGTGTGCGATGGCGCTTCTCGTCTGCATCCACCTCCATCTGGGAATAGATTAGCAGGCAGTCAATGTTCTTATCCTGCATGCACAGACTATCAATGCACAGACTGATACAGTCTCTCACACAATTTATTGACACTATTTTAATTCCATTTTATTCTGTAAGGGAAAGTGTGCCTTACAGGGGATTTTTACAATCTTTACATTTATTTAAAAGCAGAAAATGTGATGATTTCTGCTTTAATCAGTCCGTTTGTATGCCCTGCTTTCATAGCAAATTATATGCAACTCAGTGCTGGCTCTTCTTTTTGAAGGGATATTTCTGACATAAACCCCTGATTACTCCCATATATTTTGAAACAATGATTCAATAGATTTCTACACAATTTAAAACTAAAGTCAAGGGGTTGCATACCATAGGTCACTTTCTAAGCAAACACTTTGCAGTGGGAAAGAAAGGAAAGAATAATGACTGAAAAGGAGATAAAGGGTCATCATTAGAACTTCAAAGATTTCATTTTATTTAATATGATATTATGACCTTTGCCAACATGTTTCATCGTTTAGATGTTTTTTTCAGGAATGTGCTTATTCGCTATGTGGCTAAATCTTTATCTTCATTTTATAAACAGCATGCTTATCTGATGTAGCTTCCTAGGCAGTAACAAATATACAGCTACCTTAAACATTTACCAGACAGGTGCAGGGCTGCAGATGAGACATGGAAAACATAAACACTGATCTACAGTAGTTACCATAGGGCCACATGAGTTCTTCTGATTTTCCATGTACTATTGCCACCATGTATAGTTGCACTATTACACTTAAAGGCAAACTGTATAGGCTAGCTAGAGTTTATGATTTTGTACAGCCTAAGCAGATTGCACTGAGCTATGTTGAGAGAAAATATATGCAGTATCTGTATCATCAGGTCCTTTAGAGCTGAAGAATGGGATGGCAAGAGGTATCTGCAGTGGTTCATACATAGAGATGATATCGTAAAGGTCAGGAAGCACAGAAATTGACTACGGGGCTTTAGTTCCCCCAGGAAAAAAAAATTAATCACTGGTTTATAGCAATATCCTTGGATTGATATCTGCTAAGAATGTCACACATCTCATGCAATAACATGGAAACAGATTTAAAGGACTTGCACTTAACCTTTAATCACCTAGCATTCTTTGGTCAGTACCTTAACACAAAGGTGGGAAGCAACTAAGAAGAAAAAAACAAGGTATGCTTTTGCAGAACTCCCTCAACACATTAGCAGGAAAGAGTCAGCACAACAAAATTTGAGGGTGACAGGATTTGATAAAAAGAAAGGGCTGCTCCCACAAGGCTCTGTGCTACTGATGTAGTTCTGCTTCTTGGTAGTCATCATCTGGCTCCTGGTAGCATTATATATTCTAAAGGGATGATCTTCTAAAATAAACAGACATTACGAAAGCTAATACAACACGAGCAGGGGGGCATAGGGGGCTTCAGTGAAGTCTTCTGAAGGGGACCTTTGCATCATTTTGAGTAGGTTTCATTTGTAAATTAAGACATCTACATATAGCTCTATGCATGCACATTAGGAGCATAAGATTCTATCATCAGCAGCAACAGTGCTAGCTGAGATATAGTAAGGTATCCCATCAAGCCTTCAATTGCCAGTCCAGAAAGGCACAGAAGGGTACAAGTCCCCTGCTATATCTGCCAGCCCTCTGCAGATGTGTCAGATATCCTCTGGCATCAGAAATGACACCAGCTGCCTATGCTTGGACAACTGAACTTACCTCTAGTTAACATAGCCACTGGAGCTAGAAGAACAATTCCTCTGATCAGCCACTGCACGTTACTTTAGGCCAGACAGAACGAGCCTCTAGACACCTTGGCTACTGTCTAGCTCTCCATTGACTACAGCATGAGATATTTGGCATGGCTGTAGATACCTACTACAGGCACCAAAATTGAATCTTAAATTTTAACCTGTCCACAGTCTCTATCCTACACCTCGAGTTCACACCCTGGCTGGCTTCTGAGCTCCTAAGAATTGATGTTTTTGAAGCTTTTCAAGTTGCTATATCACAGCACAAAACAGCATCTTTGGTATACAAAAATTACCCACTAGATGATGATATTCTTTTATTAATAAGAAAACAGTACATTGTGCTATTCTGCAACTCTTGCAATGTATTAGGACCTGGAGCTGCTGAGAAAAGCAATAACAAAAGAAAGAAGAAAAAAAAAAGCAGCTTATGGAAGGTGGAAACGAGGACAGATGGCCTGTGAGGAACACAAGAATATTGTCCAGAAAGTTAGGGATCAGGTCAGGAAAGCTAAGACCCATCTGGAATTGAATCTGGCCGGGGATGTCAAGGGTAACAGAAGGGCTTCTGTCAGCAACAGTAGGTGCGTTGCTGACAAACAGACTAGGGATAATGTGGGCTCCCTCTGGAAGGAAACGGAAGAACTGGCTACCCCATATTTGAAGAAGACTGAGGTTTTCAATTACTTCTTTGCCTCAGTCTTCACTGGCAAGTGCTCTGGCCACACTGCTCAGGCCATAGAAGACAAATGCAGTAACTGGGAGAATGAAGACCTTAAGCCTGCTGTAGGAGATGAGCAGTTTTGAGATCATCTAAAGAACCTGAAAATGCACATGTCCATGGGACTTGATGAAATCCATCCACGGGTCCTGAGGGAATTGCTGGATGAAGTTGCTAAAGCACTATCCATCATATCTGAAAAATCATGGCAGTCAGGCTATAAAAAGAACTAAAAATATCAATGAAATCCAAGCGTTGAAAGGGAAATACAGTAATAAGAAGAAATTACTTTAAAATATTTGGAAGAAAATATTCTTTTTATTATTTGGAGATAATTAATAGCTAGTATTAATAATCAAAGAATTTTTGAAAAAGTAAAACAAAGCAGCTATTTGTTATTTTAAAATCAAAGTTCCAGACAACATTTACTCCCCAGATTAATACAGCCTTATAGTTCTCCAAGACATTGTTGTTGGTATGTGGTAATCCTGGTATGCTTGGGAAATGCTGGAGAACTGAGAAAATATTTGTACTTTTAACTGTTTAAAGTAATCTTTACTAAGTGCTGAAGGGATGGTGTGGCTCACTCAGTTAACCTTCCTGATGTTGATCCTTAGTAACATCATACAAGATCTAATACAGGATACAGGATGATGACACAATTAACACCAGTCAACACATTATCATGGAAAATCTGTAATCAAACCCCCCTGAAACCACTCTTTGATGATACTTTGAAAATTGTCAATACAGGTAGTTATGTTAGGATACTATAGAAACAACTTTAAATATTTCGCTTTCTCTTACAGAACATTCAGACAATAAAATAAGCACTTTGTAAAATCAGCATACATATAATGGTTAGCAACTATTAAAAATTAAAAAGTCATATTTAATGAGCCTTTCTAATATAATTCCACAGGTATATGTTTTAGCCCCATAATATTCAGTATCTTCACCCTGGAAGGTTATATGCTATTGAAATATTCAGGTAACACAGAAATTAACTGAGTGATAAACTCTGTTGGAGACAGGCCAGTTACATATACTGGCCTTTATAATTTGGCAGATTTGACTTATCTAAGGAACATGCCAATTCCAAGGTCCTGTACCTATGAACAAAGAATATGGACCATGCTTGAAAGACAAAAGATCATAATCTGTAAGGCAATAACATGTGAAGAGGATCAGATGAGCATGAGCCATTTCTACGCTGCTGCAGCTGAAGTGCAGAATGTGATCCGTAGCTCCACAACCTTTAAAGCTGCATTAATTTTCTAGAAAAGCACTGAGGTATTCAGATACAGTCACTAACTTCTAACACAGGGCAAGTTTTCATCAGGACCTTATCTATTTTTCTGTTAGCTTGTGTGTGTGTGAGACCCTGTTGTAGTCTTCAGGTTTTCAAAGTATACAGATCTAAGTTTATGAGCTTTATCATAGGCTTATCTCAGACTAAGCTCCCAGAAGTTTCACAATCAGCATTGCTCTCCCTATCTCTAGATATGCTCACAAACCTACATGGACTTCCTCAGGGCTGCTAACTGTGAGGGTTCCAGAGCTTTAAGTTCCTTTCCAGGACAAATGGTGACTTTTGCCCCCTTGTGGGAAGGTAGCTCAGTGTTTCTGTCCCTTGCAGGCAGGTAGTCCATTCTTGTTTAAAATTCTCAGGGTTTTTGAATTTCTTGCTAGAGGACTGGAGACTGCAAGGTTCAGGCTTGTTCCAAAACTTTCAGCTAAGCCAACACTTTGATAAGTGAATTATTCTGTTTTCCCTATAGCCATGGTATACCAGAAGTCTAGAAAACCATGGATGAACTAAGAGCTGTAGATCTGGTCTTGCAAAATTTTTCCTTCTCAATTGTTTTCTTACCTGTATTTCTTCAAATCCAAAAACTGGATTCTCAAATACTCTCAAAAATTGTTCACTATTTACTGAGGCAGAGCATTCACTGTCTATACTACACAACAGTAGAAGATGTTATTTATGACTTCAAAAATCTATGGCAAGTAATGGTAAATGCTAGAATATTACGTAATTGCTACTGCCAGTGAAGTATGTTGCTAAAATTATTTGTAATCTTGCTTTTCCCTAATCAGCAGTATTACATATATCCATTATGTGATAAAAGTAAAATGTTCAGAGGCAAAAATTCCAATTTTCTGACAATGTAATGAGTTGATTATATATAAAAAAAAAAAGGCTGCAGTTTAACATTTATCTCCTTGTGACTGTCAAGTTACTTTGTAAAGGCAGATTTTCAGCCAGCCATGATGCAAGATTCAAATTTCTAGAAGTAAGATACCTGCTCTATTTTTATAGCCAAAGTTTGCTTAGAATTTATTTTTATAACTAAAAAATATTATTTCTTCTGTGCGAAAGTTAAAATGAAAGAACTTAAAGAATATATTTTTTTATCTAGTATCTAGAAGAATGAAACAAAATACGTCAAACGAATTTCCCACAGCTAAAATACTTCTGCATCCTCATACTCAAAGAAGCATGACCTGGAAAATTATGAATAGTGTACGTCAACAAGGTATCACATACTAGGTTAGTACTTTCTGAAGTCTTCCTAAAAAAAATTGCAAATTGACCTTATACTTCTCTCCTCAGAACATATCAGGAAAACCCAAATTCTAACATACCTTATTCAGCATGTCTGTGTAATCCAAAAGCAATTAATTTTCTAATAATGGTATTTTCAAGTATGTCCCCTGATAATCTGAATAATTTTTTTGAAGCTGGATATGGTTTATGAAATACTATTGACCTATTTTGTAAATGGTATATTTACCAATGACTTCAGTGGGTCCCCAAATATCTCTGTGCTTTATGACATACTCTTTACTACACGAAAGACAATAACTATACTCTTTCAGCATGCAGACCCTCACTCTCATATAAGATGAAATGTGCAAATCGCAATTATAAAGACCACTGTGTAAAACAAATACAAAAATAACATCCTAAACTGAAAGTGCAGGACATGACTTTTTTGTGATGCATCTAGAATTTACTTTAAGAAGCTATTCCTCTGTTTTGTGCAATTCTTATTAAGTTCTGTGTTAATCTGCACTCATTCACATGACCCAGAAGAAAGAAAAGGCAATTCCAAACATTAAGAAAAACCATAAGATTAAGAGGATGCAGGGTATATATTAATACAAATTAAATAAAAACTTAAATTTATTTTAGACAACTAAAACTATCAGAGGTTAGCGTGTGATCCCTACCATGGTACTTAAACTACGAAGTTGTGGCACTATTCCAGAAGTATGTTAAGATAGTACTTCATGTGTCCTCACATTGCTTCTTAATGCTCTTCAGCCTAGAATGACCTAGTATTCAGGCACTATGGGATTTTTTATTTTTAATAAATTTGTATTTTAAACTATTTGACACAAAAATGGCCACATATAAAGTTTCATATGCAAATGCTAAAATCATGCAACAGGCAAAAATGAGGTGAAAACTGAGGAATTAAAGCATATAGATCAAGTTGGGGGTGTTGGTCGACGAGAAACTGAATATGAGCCAGGAGTGTGCAATTGCAGCCCAGAAAACCAACTGCACCCTGAGGTGCATCAAAAGAAGCATGAGCAGCAGGTCAAAGGAGGTGATCCTGCCCCTCTACTCTGCTCTCATGAGACCCTACTTGGAGCACTGTTTACAGTTCTGGTGTCCTCAACATAGAAAGGACATGGAACTGTTGAAACAAGTCCAGAGTAGAGCCACGAGGATGATCAGGAGGCTGGAGCGCCTCCCGTATGAAGACAGGCTGAGAAAGTTGGGGCTGTTCAGCCTGGAGAAGAGAAGGCTGCGTGGAGACCTCACAGCAGCCTTCCAGTGTCTGAAGGGGGCCTACGAGAATGCTGAAGAGGGACTTTTCATCAAGGACTGTAATGATAGAACAGGGGGCAATGGGTTCATACTTAAACAGGGGAGATTTAGGTTAGAGATAAGGAAGTTCTTTACTGTGGGAGTGGTGAGGAACTCAAACAGGCTGCCCAAGGAAGTTGTGAATGTTTTATCTCTGGCAGTGTTCAAGGCCAGGTTGGACAGGGCCTTGGGCTACATGGTCTAGTGGAAGGTGCCACTGTCAAAGGCAGGGGGTTGGAACTAGATGATCTTAAGGTCCTTTCCAACCTTAAGCAGTCTATGATTCTAAGTGAACCTAAACCTGCTCTCAATGTGTATGTAGAAAACCTTACCTTCCATACGACATCAGAGCTTATTTCAAAAGACATGACCCTGGAGTCAGTGTAGAGCTTCCTATTCAATCTACTGACATTTCAGTTGGATTTGCTGCTTCAACTTTTATGACAATATGCTCCAGCAGATCTTCCTCTCCTCTAGGTTTCAGTAGGGTAGACCAAACCTGAATCAGTAACAGTAATTGACCCTTAATTTATGCCTTACTAATCATAGTCTTGTAGGCTAACTGCATTTTAGGATAAAATGACTGCATTTGAGGATGAAGGAAGAGCAGCAGATGTCATTTACCTCCACTTTAACAAGGCTTTTGACACAGTATTCTTGGATATCATTATGACTGTATTTGCATAGCTAGTTCTTTAAAGTTGGCTCTTTAAAATCAGTTCTTAATATTTATATCATTTTAATTAAATGTGGCCTGTAACTGCTCTTAACAGAGCAGAATGACATTCAGGATCTTGGTTTTGACAGAAAACCTGTATAATTCTCCCAAATATATTTAATGCACTTGTTTCTGATTACAAGATCTACAAGACAAAAGACAAAACCACAGGACAGAAAGTTACTTTAAGAAACTACTGGAATGCTTAAGAAAAAGTCAGACAGAAAGGAAAACAATTTCCATGTTCTGTCCAATCTTTTTCCCCACAAACCCATGTGCCTTCTTGGCACAGACATCTAAAATTTAGTTCAAATATTTTGCAAAACCCTTGTCAGTAAAGAGACAAACTTTATAAAATAATTATTGTATTTGAATCTTCCCTTCAGGAAAATACCAACATACAACCAGGCCTTCTTAGAGCAGAGTTCCAGAGGGAACTCTACAAAGATAAAAGTTGCAAGTTGAGGGTACATATTACAAAGCGCCCGAATAGGTATGTGTACAAATTAATGACTAGAATATAAATTACCCCTTTGTCCTATTCCACTTGTGATGAACACCCAAAGCTTTTATTAATATCAAGGAGAGTCCTTCTTGCAGAATAATAGGAGAATATATCCTCAGGACTTGTTCTCAAACTTTGAGTAAGAGTCATTTTCCTGCTATAATGCACAGAGGGAATTCAATCCTTCAATTTTCAGAAGAACAGTGCAAGCTGAAGCCAACTCTGTAAATGCAGGCCAGAATAAGCAGAAATTTGGTTAAACTCACAAGTTCACCAGATACTCTTTTTGTGAGGAAAAACATTTGGGAGTCATTGAATTATTCTGGAAGGAAGGCAGGAAACACTTTCAAGTATGTCTCACTGACATCATATTAGTTGGAGTGGAAAAGACCCAGAGTGCATACAGCTGATTTGAGCATCATCTTCTTCTTTTTTTTTTTTTTTTTTTTTGCATTCTTGGATATGAGGAATGAAAAAGTAGTGTGGAAATTAGAGATAAGAAGAAATAACACTGGACCTACAGTACTTTTTTCTTATGAGAGAAGATTTCCTTTCCTCAGTCTGTGGCTCTGTAGAGATGCTTTGGATCTGCTCAGTGATTAAGCTTTAGGACATGACATGTAGTACAACTAGAACTTCCAGCTGGAAGAAGAAGTCTAGAATATGTCCACATAGCTGAGCAACTAAAATCTCTCTGAATTCCCACTGTTTCTTAAACCAATAAAATATTCAGTTTTGTCTTCAAATAATTCATAAGTACTCACAGTATTAGATACCAGGTCCTAGTATCTAATTTTAAATATCTTGATCTATGCCTTACCCCATGCCTTCACATACAACTATGAAGAAAGGCCAGCGCAACTGCAAAACTGCAGTCCAATCACACTCTCTTTTAACCAGCCCTCAAGTATGGTCCTGCACCAGGCTCTTGCTTTGCAAATGGTCAGGATGGGGACTGCCAGTGCATGCTAACAGGACCATGCAATACTGAAGTCACAAGAACTTCAGTCAGTCATGTTGGGGTTTTTCCCCCTATTTATAAGTATTTCTAACTAGAGAGGCATTTATTCTTCACACTGGAATGCATCTTCAGCTTTGCTACTGGAAGGACTTGGGAACATGCAGCAGCAGCAGCCTTGCCCATCTTCAAGATGTTGGATCTGACATGATTTATTTTCCCAAAAAAATCCTGTTTCCCAGTGCAGTGTGTTGAAAAATGACAGGTATATGGCATCAGAAATATAATTCTGAAGTTGAAGTCTGGCAATTTATTATATTTTGTACAAAACAAAGTCAGAAAAATAATTTAGTTCATGCCAGACCTAAATTTATTTATTATGGAAGCAAATTAGTGAGAAGAGTGCTGTAAAAGAGCACTTTTTAAAAAATGCATTATAAAATTTTATTTTTAGAAATTAAGAGGCTTTTTTGGACTTATTGAAACCTAAAGAGTTAAATTTCACTGATATGAAGAAACTAAAAGGGATTTCACAAAAGATTATTAAATCATTTCCATTCCTCACACCTGCTACCTGTCAATAGTAGAGGTTCAAGCTTTTAAAAATGGGGCATGATGCTGTGGGAAAGCCTTGGCAAATGGTAACTAAGCTAAACTTGAGTTCAGGTTACAGAGCAATGTAAGCATGTTCATTTCTGTATTTGCTGTACTCCAGTCCTGCAACTCAAGGTTTGTTTTTTTTTTATTTCTAGACTACTAAAAAGTATCTAGTAGTTCATAAAAGGCAAATAAGTGTGCAACCTCAAGTCCACTTTGGAATGGATCAAGTTAAATCCATTTAAACTAGATCTGTTGACAATTCATCTGTGTTTACCCTTCCAATGACAGTAAAACTATTTGTACTGGTCTGGCATTTTCTCTCTGGATCAATGGATAAGGAAATTAAATGTTTTGCAGGCAGAAACAGTTCTGATATGTTCTGAGATATATCTGAGGAGCTTAAATGACCTCTTTTCCTACCAGATCTCCAGGGAACTGACCTTGGTTTGGATTTGTCAGTGGCTGTGGCTCAAAGAATCAGGGCCGTGTTCCATAAAAGAGTTAAATTTTGCATTTCATAATCCACCAATCACCAAAAAAAAAGACCAAACAAACAACACAAAAACAAAACCCAACAAACCCAGCTAATGTATGTTCCCATGGTGCTCATAAGTAACACAAAACGTTCTATACTTTCACTGTTAGGCTTAAACCCCACTGGCTGACAGAAGACTTGCAAAGTAGGTATACAATCTCTATAAACTAGTTCCACCCTTAATAAGCATGTGTAACATGTACTGACACCAACTGCCTACGTGCACACCCTGAGGTGTGATAGGCTCTAAAATACAGGTTTACATTCAACTCACAGAACTTAACATTAAAGATTAATTTCACAGAAGTATATGCTCTGAACAAGCACCAATACCTAAATGCACCTTTACTTAATATAAATCTTATAAGCACATACAGTGGCCTTTTGGATAGAGCAACCTAATGGAAATCCCCATATTTCTATTTGTCTAATATTTTGTGTGCATGTTTCTATAAGCACATATTTTATTAGCTGAAATGTAACTACACTCAAAGGGCTGTAACCCAATCTTTTCTGTAACTCTCATATAATATATTAGCACTACACATTTTTAAATTATCATTAAAATCCTAGGAGAATAAAGAACAAGCCAAATGTAGGACACTTTAATAACCCTACCAATACTGAGGAGCATGTAGTAGAGTACCTATCACCATAGGCAGAAATAGGACCACACAATAAAAAGGCAAAGCACATTCATGGAAATTCAGGTCAAAGCACTCATAACTTTAGAGTTTTACCTTTAACTTTGAATGTCCTAATGACTGTAATCACAATCATGCTGTGTTTCAACCTTTCTGTTAGCTTGAATCACCCACATTCAAGTCAGGCCTAGAGGCCCTTTGAGGGGAAAAACCTCCCAGAGCTGTGCCTGGCAAACAGCTTGGAAAAGGGCGCACAACTGCAGAAACATAAAGTCACTGACTTGTTCCCACAATTCAGCCAGAAGCAGAGCTGTAAGAGTTACGGCTCTTAAAAGCTGTAAACCAAAAGATCATTATGGAAAAGAGAGGGGAAAAAAAAGACTTCAACTGTCCCACTTTGCTTGTTAAATTTGACTTCCAGTTCTGCCACAGCCAGTGGCTAGCTCACCCTCCCCTCCCTTCAAGAGGAAATAGGATTTCTGAACTAAAAGTACAATGCCTGTTTGCACATCTTGCGCATTTTTTTTTAATCGGGTTGGGATTTACCCTCTAGAACTTACCTACATTATCTGAGCCTGTAATTAAATTGAGTAGTCTGCTGGTTTACCTTGGACTGATTCTCCCTTTAAAGAGGGAATTTATAAAAATACATATTTTTCTGAATCCAAGGAGAAAATAGATCACTTTTGAACAAGAAATTTAAACATATTTAGTACTGTCATTTATGCTGTCTTTCACTGAGAAGCATACACAGATGTGTACGACCTAAGATAACCACAACGGAGTTTTGTATAAGCCAAGTCACCACATCCACATACAGATACTAGCAAATGTAAGTATGCGATAACATACACACATCCAATTTGTCTGCTTACAGAAACTAGGATACTAGATTTTAAAATCTGGTTTCTAGTACCCAAAACTCATAAATATACCACAATTAATTCACATTCTGATGTCCACTAATCTCTCATAGCATCCGTATACTACTGTATAGACAACAGTACTATCTTCACTGGCACTGAATCAGACTGAAAATTCATTTTAATTCTAAAAAAACCTTATACAGGCCTTGCAGTATCAGTCTTCACACTGAAGGAAGGATAATCAAACAAAAAAATCACTTGGTCTTTTAAAACTAATTGCTTTTGCTATTAGGCTAAACAGACCAGCTCGCTTTCTTCCCCTTCACTACGACACAGCAACGAAAGCTCATTTCTGGTTTTACATTTTGCTTAATCACAGAGATGGTAAGGGTACTATTACAGAACTACAGAGTATCAGAAATGTTTGTTGCTATTAGTGTGCAGGCCATTATGCTTATCAAAGGGTATGTTATAAATAGCTTATAGCTATTAGAAATGCAACAATTACTAGATAAATTAATAGGACAGACAAGCAAAATATCAATCATGACACTAGTAATATAATTAGCATAAATTAAACAGGATCACAGATTACTGCAGCTGTTGCATAAAACAAGAGCACCTACTTCAGTTCAGTAACTTGTATACTTTTAACACTAAAAACATACTACAGAATGCTCAAAAGATAAAAAAGGACACCACAAGAAAACAATAATGAATATTCATTGGTAGTTCTCTGCCCAAGACTTCTTTACAACAATTTAAGAGGTTGGGGGCAAAGGAAAGAAAAAAAAAAGAAAGGAAAAAAAAGCACAGATGTATTGGAATTTGCAGCTTAACATCTGCAGCAAAACTGAAAATGACAGTAAGTGTAACTACTGCACAGCGACCTAGTGGCCTATACAAGGCCTATACAAGACCTACATTAAAGCAGACCTCTTATTACCAGCATAGTTAGCAATTTCAGTGTTTGCAGGAGTTTTGGAATACAATTAAACTGACTTAAACAGTGTCCCTTTAACTCCTGAAATGAAAGGATGCCCTGGAAGCAATCTTATTTAATTTCTTAATATATATTTTTTATAGTTTTCCATTTTCCTTCATTTCTTGCCATCAGTATGACATTGGAGCACCTGTAAATTCTATTATTACAATTAGGGATTTTTTTAAAAGCAAATTGAAAAGTACATTAATTCTTAACAAAACACAAAAGAGACTTCCTGCTTCAGAAGCTTATGCTGTCTGAAGCAGTTTTAAGAATTAGAAAGAATTTTGCTGATGTTGTTAAGTAATTTAAAATGGGCAAACAAGACCAAGTTGATAGAACTCGCCATATTCAGCCCTCACTTGAAACTTTGCCTTCTAACTTAACACGGTTACTCAGGTAACAGTGAGAAAGAATCTGATTATCTCTGCTCATATTTCTACCATACCAGAATAAAAGAATGAAAACTGAGGCTTTCAAAATTATGTCTCTCCCCAACAGGGAGGGGCTGGTTGGAAATGTGGCACTCCAGGGCAGCCTTCGTTGCAGCGATCATGAGATGGTCAAGTTCGAGATCCTCAGGACAGTGAGAAGAGCGTGCAGCAAGCTCACTGCCCTGGACTTCAAGAGAG